>CBVK0101730434.1:0-33160 GCA_900067695.1 Picea abies | reverse complement strand
GAACTCATTCAAGAACTCCTAAAATTTCATAGGCAAATCATTCATAGAAGTTCTTGTAAGGATGAATCTCAGCTTACCTATAACAACAAACTACATTTCCTGGTCTTTCTTGACTTATTTCAAGAGAGCCTTTCCACTCATGAGAAGTAGACTAATACTCACGATGGGTGGTAAAGTATGAGGTAACTCATGCACCACATTGTCAATGAACTCATTCAAGAACTCCTAAAATTTCATAGGCAAATCATTCATAGAAGTTCTTGTAAGGATGAATCTCAGCTTACCTATAACAACAAACCACATTTCCTGGTCTTTCTTGACTTATTTCAAGAGCACCTTCCCACTCATGAGAAGTATACTAGGACTAGCCTCTTGTTTGAATCATTCATCTTCTATTGGCAGCAACATATGATTACACCCATTTTTCTCAAGGGTATAAGTATTCTTCCTCCCAATATGTATGACATTATTATCATATTTACATGTTATTCCCAAGAGAACATGAAAAACATCCATAGGTATGACATCACATAAAAATTCATCCCTATAACCACATATTTTAAACTCAAGTTTACACTGTCGACTTACCATGACTTGATTTCCTTTCTGCAACCAAGACATCTAGTATGGATTTGTATGTGTTGTCGCCTCCAAATTTAGCTTTTCCACCATATTGGTGGATACCAAGTTGTCAGTACTTCCACTATTTATGATCACTTTACATACTCTGTCTTTGGTTTTGCAAACCGTTCTAAACAGACTATTTCTATGAACTGGTTCTCATATTTATTTTTATGGATTTACGAGATATTTCCTCATCATGATGGATATTCCTTCTTCAACTTATTCTTCCTTCATCTCTGTATCCACATTCTTATGTTGTGCCTCAGAAATGTGATATTCTTTAACTCCTACGTTCTTCTTTTCAAGACATTCCCAAGACATGTTCCCTATTTTCCCACAAGCATAACACTTCACTTCTCCTCCTATTCCTCTTCCTATACCTCTAGGAAAAGGATTTATTCCTCTAGAGTGTCCTCCTCTAGAAATTCCTCCTCTCTTTGTCTGGTTATTAAATCCTCCAACTTCTCCCCTTAATTTCTGGAAAATTTCTCTAGTGATTCCTCTTCCTTTGTCTGAACTCTTTCCTCTACCTCTGTCACTTTTCTTCCTTGCTAAATTTTCTTCTACCTTCAGGGATACTTGATAAGCATATTATACCATCCTCATTGTCAGCATACTAATATCATCTTGGATTTCATAACTCAATCCATTAATATACTTAGAAACTTTCTCTTCATCATTCTCCTTGTGTCCTGCTCTTATATTCAACTTATAAAATTCTTTAGTATACTCCTTCACTGACAAACCTTTCTATCTCAGGTTCTACAACTTTCTAAACAGATTCAATTGATAATTCTTGGGTATGAATTTATCCTTGATCTTAGCTACCATTATATCCCAGCTCTTAATCTTGGACTTACCTTTCCTCCTTCCGTTGGCTTGCAACTTATCCCACCATAAAGTTGCATGTCCCTTCAATCTGGTCATTTCATGCTTTACTTTATTCTCATCATCAATATCCTCATAGTCAAACTAATTATTGTTGTGTTGGTTTTGTTACTTGGGTGAGAAAAACAAAAACACTTGCATGTCTAAATGATCCTTCTATACAAGACATAAGTTTGTGAGTGGGTTAAATAATTCAAACATCTGTAATAAACAAAGAAACAAACTAAAACAACTAAGAAATATAATTTAGAATGCATGAGACTCTTAGAACCATAAAAAATCAACCAATTACCAAGATAATTATACAAATGGATCAATAGATTAGTATGCAAAAGACCGTAGAGAAAAATGATGACTTATGAGTCCCCTCTTCCTCCTTGGGAAGGCTCTTGAGTTCCCTGATGGAGAGGTCTTCTTACAATGGAATAAAAATGGAAAATGGTGAAGAAAATAAATGCCTGTTCCCTCAAGATGTGAGTGGAATGGCCTATTGCAATGATTATTGAAGGCTCTAAAGAGAAAAGATAATTCTCAAGGGAGAATTGTGGAAGAATAATAATACTATGAAGATCTCTCTTTCTTAGTGCACCCATGGCTCTTATTTATAAAAATTCTTTGAGGAAAAATGTAATTGGTTCTTGGTGTGAATAAGGGGCCTTTTAGGGCACCCTCTAGTCCTTGACCATCCCCCCATTCAGATTTCTCTCAGATATGAAGCTCAAATCAGGTTGGGAGTTGGTGGATAAGTGGTTGGGGGGGCGACAAGATTCATAAATGCGTCGTTCATAGAAGTGCATGACTTTTATCGTACATAGTTTCACACTTGGAACATTGTGCACTTTGAGGGATTTATTGGCCTACACACACTGTGCATTATGTGCGCGCTTCTTTTGGTGAATTTGTGCATGTCAATTTTTTAACCAATTGTATAGTTTTTTCCTTTGCAATGCATTTCAGGTCTGCAGGTGAACTAATTGTTGTTGGCATTGCTATATTTCTATAACCATTTGCGTGCAATGTTGCGGATGAAATTTCAATGATAACACTTATCTAAAGAACTTATCCAATCAAGTAGTTCTTCTACATTCAAATTACCTTCATACATCAGGACTTTCACTGTATGAAAATTCAGATTCGTGGGGGTCATTTCCACAGTCGTTTTCTCCCTTAGCTGTATGAAAATTCAGATTTGTGGGGGTCATTTCACTCTAGTGGAGTTTCCATGTGACCTTGGTCCAAAACCTAGGGCTTAAAATTTTGAAAGAGCCAACTTTGGCGCTCCTGAGCTTCAGGATTTGGGATTTTTTCCTTCAACACCTTCCAAAATCTCTGAACACCAAAATGGTGAATTACCGGACTGGCACTTTGGAACTTCGGGCTTTGGGATTTTTTATGACACAACAATTCAAACCCTCTAAACACTGAATTGGTGAATTCTTGAAGGGATCACTAATCAATGATCCACACTTCCCCAACAACCAATGATTGTGATCTACTCTGAAACTTTGAGCTTTGAGACTTTTAGCTCCTAATCACCACTGGACTCTAGAATCATCGAACGCTGAAGTGGAAAAGGGAGGAGGTACATAGTCCACATGTCTATGATAATGAATGGCCTATATTATCTTAGGCCTTCGGGCTTCGAGCCTTTTCACACCAAAGTAAATTTGGCTGACAATCCTCAAGATAGTCGGACTTCCATATGATTGTTAATATGTGGACACGTGTACTTGACAATCAATGGTCCATATTTTCTTCGGACTTTGGGACTTCAAGAATTTTCACACCAAAATAACTTTGGCTCACAATCCTTTGGATAGTCAAACTTTCAAATGCTCATTAATCTTTGTACATGTGTCCTCGACAATCCATGGTCCATATTTTCTTTGGACTTCAGGACTTTAGGTATTTTTCCTCCTTTTCAATAAACACTTAAAAATTCTAGAGAGATGAATTTTGAAGGACTTAAGGGTTTAACGCTCACACTTCTTTCCTTGATTCGATAGTTTTAAGGGATTTTGTCTTCTCCCGAACATATCGTGTCTGTCCACCTCAAAACAAAGAAATTTTATCTTCCTTAATTTTCTTCACATGAAGAACTTGGACTCTATGGCACACCTTGCACTTCCCTCCTCATCTTTTCTCTCAAAAGACTCGGACCTTTTCTCACTGTTGTGGTTCCCTCTTTGGCTTGGGACTTAAAGAAGTCTCCTTTGTGCACTCCTTGTGCTATCTCTCCTCTGATCCTCTTCAACACTTAACTAAGTGTTGGCTCTATGCAGTCTTTGCGTGAGTCTCCTCTCTAATATTTTATACTCCTATGAGTATAGGTGCACTCCTTGCACTCGCTCTACGTAAAATTACACAATCTCTCATGAGCTTCTAAACCTATAATAGTTCAGCCTCGACACTCCTTACGTGGGAACTATGCACTCCTTGTACCGATATTTCAGAAGAGAAACAATTGAAGCTTAAATAAACATTAAGGATTCATTCAACCATCCATTTAGATGCATACATGCACATAAAACAAAGACATAATTAACACAACATTTACCCAATTACTCAAAGACAAGAATGCTTATAAATATGAGGGAAATTCTCTCTTCTTCTATATTCCTTCAGCAAATATTTACAAGGAGTGTAACAAATCTCTACAACTCTCATATTCTTCTTTCAAAATCTATTAACAAATTCATTTGGGCATAAATTACATTGATTTATACATGAGGGGGATTCTTCAACCTTCCCTCTAGACTATCTTAGTGGTGTCATATCATCATTAAAGAATCCTACCACTAAGGCTTATTACAATAAATGAAATATTTCAATCTAGATATGAGTCAGTGCTCAAAATGCATACAATCCTATATGTATTAAAGGAAAATGCATTCCCCTGGAGCACATACAATGGCTCAAGATTAAATATCTTATGGGATATTTAATTACAATGCTTTTCAAAAAGTAAAGTGATGCTCTCTTATTGGAATCCAAACCAGTTTAGTGTGTTGCGCTGGATGCAGAGTCGTCTTCCACCTGCCTCATTAATTTATGATGGTGATGCTCTTGCATCAAATAAAAAATCTAAGGAAGAGACTAACAATGATAGATCAAATAAAAATGTTTGTGAGGGAAAGAAATAAAAGCAGAAGATGACGTTTCCTTGTAAAATTTGTAAAGATGATCACCTTACCCACATATGCCCCAAAATTAAAGAAGCCTCAAGGCTCTTATCACAACCACCCATTGTGTTGACAAATTTGTTTCTACAGAATCAACACATGGCCTCAAAGACCTCCAACACTGGAAGTGCATAGAGCATGAGTCAAAACCCCTTGACACATGAAGGTGGCTATTTATGTGTTAATATGGTCAAGTATCATATTGATGTAGCCACTCAATCTCATGATTATAGTTTTTCATAGACTTTTGTAGGTCCATAGTCTCCTCCTCCTCTGGTAACACCCTTGCAGATCGAAAATCTGAAACCTGCACCTCGTATTCCGAAAGGAGTACTAAAGAACTCTTTCCACAATCCTAATTCCAAAGATTCCCAAAACTATTTGATTGTCAAATATCTAATTCAAACCCTTTGTGTCACGTCGTCTTTGGAGGTTCTCCAGGTGTTTCCTTCACAAAGGAATGCCTTGTTATCCACTTTAGGATATCTAGACCCGTGTGGCTAGAATTTTATTAAGTTTGACATCACAGATGTTAGGCCTCACTTACCTTACCACATGGCCTTTCAAATCCATGTGGAGTACACAGAAATTACCATCAAACACACTGTAATTGATGAAGTTGTTGTGACATGCATGATGTCCCTAATCTATTGTAAATCCATTGTCTCTCCGACTCTATCCCAATCTATGACTATGTTGACTTCTTTTAACTGGCGTTCATTTCAACTGCATGAAATTATTTCTCACTTTTTTGGTCCGGTTAGGTGGAAAGATAGTGGAGGTTGATGTCGAGGTGGTTGATGCACCCCTCAACAATAATTTACTACTAGGGCGTAATTGGACTTATTCCATGACAAAATTCATGTCATCCATTCTCCGCACTTTATGTTTTCCTCACGAAGGGAAAATACTAATGATTGATCAATTTTCCTTTGTTCACGCTAGTCCTAATGCATCAATTGGACCTTTGGTCCCTGTCATCAACAATTCTCAGCAGGAAACTGAGGATGTTGGTGTTGGAATGTATTCCTCTCTCATGGGTATCTTTGATTTCATGGCACCAATTCATCACATTCACGTCATTTCCAGTGAGTCTTCTTCGTCGATGAAGTACATTCCTTTTTGTACTTTGTATTTCAAAAACCCTTGGACTCTACCTTCCCCGACTATGTCGTACAAAGGTCAGTTTCAAATTGGGATGGAAATGCCACTATCAATGAGAGAAGCTCTGTATTAGTCTATTCTTGATGCTACTTCTGACCTAGATCCTTTCTCCTCGCAGATAGACTAGGAGGATAATTTTATAGAGCCCGTATGGGATGTCCAATATTCTTGTTGGCATGATTTCCTCTGATAGAGGGAAACACCCCACTTTAACTACACCAGGGTTCAATATGTATATAGAGCGAATACTCATCTAAAATCTAATCAATTTTCTATTCTACCCCAAACATACCAAAAATAATTTAAAGAAAGAAAAGAGAGAAGAGATCAGGTAATGATACCTTTGATCCCATGTCTAGTGATGATATCCTCAAGCTTGGAAGTTCCACTGACTGTACGTCTCCTCCCAGGGCAGACCTTCATCCAAAGATAGGGAAACAAATAACCACAAGCATGATATTCCATATATAAGTTAGGGTTAGATGTTATAATGCCAATTATAAATAAATAAAATTACTCAAGACACCATCATTTGGGACAAGAAAATGTGATTACTTTATTCATAATACAAAGATTATACCTTACAATTTGAGTCGGCCACCGTTCCGCGAACCTGATCTGGGATCCTATTTACCATGCTCCAAGTGAACCTTGTATGGACTTCTTCTCTCAACTGTATGATCTCTTCTATGGAAGGGAATGGGTTAAATGGAGGAAGAAGGGACTGATGAGGGAATATTGAGGCAATTTCTCACAAAAGGCATCAATATCTTGGGCAAGGAGGGGAAGTGAAATCAGGCATAATTTCACTGTTTTTATGATTAGATTTGAAATGAGACCCCAACACCTCCTTTCATATGAAAAAATGATGGTTATGTAGTTGGGTGATAGGCTATAGCAGGTGGATTAGTTGCGAAAATTCTAATAGCTCATAAATTCCAATGAATTCCTTGCAACTTTTTATTTTTTGCAACTTTTGCAAGAATACACAGGCTGTAATGGTGTAACATGCGTATGTACGCAAGATGTAGTGGTGCGGAAAGCGCATGTACACAGGATGTAATGGTGCAAAACACATACATATTCCAAAAAATGTTTTTTTAAGAATATCTTCTCAGCAGTGATTTGGCAAAAATTTAAAGTAACAAGGCCAAGGCCATGTATTGAAGAGCAGTGAATTTTAGGGCTATAACAGATTCCCCCTAATGTATGAGGTAAGAAGAGAAACTAATGGCCAAAATACATTACAATATCTTCACCAATGTACGAGATTGAATAAGCCCGAGACGAGAGTTCGGGAGGTGCCATCTGAAAAACAACAATTGTCTCTCTGAGGTGGGCATACCCATGCTCAGGATGAAATAAATCATGGTTTCCAATCAAAGACACTACAAATCCATGTCATATAAATATATAAAGTGTATCCGCAAGAAATACATAATGGATGGACATTTCAAAATCAGTCGAAGATATACAAGTAGAGTATCCATCTTCAATAAGCTAGTGACGCCCAATGGCTGGAGATGAGGCCTTCAGAGCTCAAGAAACAAATTCAAGATATTCAAAAACTTGGGTACGAGTACAATGGTAGTGTATAACTCACTACCCTGAGGTATTTAATGACTTGTTAGGAAAATACATGAGGATCTCGATGATCAGGTAGAGAACTTCACTGATTTTGAATTAGGACTTGACTGGACTCTCAGGATGGCCGACTCATGAAATCAAGAGACAAAATGCAGAAAGGCCAACTCAGGCTGGGTGAAACTTCCCTTGGAAAAAAAGATGAATGATGATTAGACTCAGGAAGCATGACATTGACAGAAGTTTACGATGAAAGAGGCAACACAAACTCTCCATGTGTTTGGAAGAGTAACCAAACGAAGGAGGACACAACTATATGTAGCAATAATAGATTCCTAAGGTCATAATAGATCCCAATGCTTGACGAACAAACAGAAGGATGTGCTTTTTCCAAGGGTGACTCTTTGTGCTGCTGAAAAAAGAATACATATTTCCTGTCCCCTCTTTTCTGGGATATTTGATTTGTTTTTTGTCTTTTTCAATTTTTTAAGAGCTTGGAAAAGAATAAAATAATGCTACATTACAAAAAAGGAAATGAGTGTCACAAGCAAGCATACTATTTCCAAGCACAAGGAACATACTAAGGCATAAAGAAAGGAGACATGTGCAGGAAAAGGACACTCGGGGAAAATTCCTTGATGGGTCAAGGTGTCAAGTCACAGAGGCAAGAAGTGCTACAAGGCTTTCGTATAAGTCATGCTTCAAAGGTTTAGTTTAGAGCAACATGGAGTCAGAATTAGGCCAAAGACGCAGAGATGCAAATGCGATTAAGAAATACACAATGAGACCCCTTCAATGTAATTTTTACGAGCCCAGAGAAGGTAAGATCAATAGTTTTTTCATGTTTAGAGAGTCTGAAAAAATGTAAAATAGGACTCCAGGGAGTACATTTTTCTAATATAGTCTAATCGATTCGAAAAAGGGGTAAACTTGCACTGAAAAGACGTCTATTCAAAACAATTTTAATGAGTGTGAAAAAGACAAGATCACTCGGAAATATTTTCAGTTTTAAGGAGTCTGAAAAGAGATTAACTATGGACTCACAACCCTTTTATGATTTTAGTCTCCTTAGCATGAAAAAGTATAAAAGTTACTGAGGAGAACTCTCTCGGTGAGACAAATATCCCGAGGCGTACCTTTTTCTGCTATAATCTACAAGCTCAAAAAAGGGTTAAACTCATGGCAGTATATGTTCTTCTAGACTAATTTAACGAGTGAAGGAACAAGGTCACTTGACAATCTTTTCAATTTTAGGGAGTCTGAAAAGAGCTTAACTATGGACTTTGTGGGAGTTCCTTTTTTGTAAGTAATCTCCAAGGCCCGAAAAAGGTGATAAAACAAAACCAAGGAGAATGTTCCTTTTTCAAAAATTTAGTCACTTCGGCCCGAAAAAGGGTTAAACGTATGCTTGAGAATACTCTTCTAGTGAACCAAAGTTCCTAGAGCATACCTTTATTCATGAAATTGACCATCTGGACCAAAAAGGGGTAAACTACTATCAGATAGCCGTGCCTTCAAATTTGAGTTTGGCGAGCATGAAGGGAAACAAGATCGCTCGACAATTCTTTCATGTTTAGAGAGTCTGAAAAGGGCTTAAAGAAGACTCTAGGGGGATACTTTTCTGAGTTAATCCAGACAATATCGAAAATCATAAATATAGTCTCGTCGGATGTTGCTTTCGAATTGTAAAGTGAGCTTGAAAGACAACAAAGAATGCTCATTTGGGAGTCCCGAGGTTGAGGCAAAGAATGATGGTGCATTAGACAAATGAGACTTAATCTCATAATCATGAAAATACTAACAAGGAATCTCGAGCCTATAGTCATTAATAACAACATGGATGAAAAAATGCAGCAAGGATCTACCTAGGGAATCCATGTAAAGGGAGGCTCTACCACCTAATTACAAAACTTCTAAAGAATAAATGAAGGTTTTTTGTCGCACTTCTGTGGAGTCGATCCTATGGAAAAGTGGAAAATAAAATGAGATGCAGAAAGTAGAGATGAAATCCTAACTTAGATGCAAAAAGTTGGAAAAATGACTTTTACCAAAGGATACCAAAAAGTGACCCATCCCTAAAAAATTACAAAACTAAACGAAAAAGATGTACCATAACATCCAATAAGAAACACAGAATTGGAACAATTGATTTCCAACCCAGGAGAAAAGACAAAGGGGGTAAAAAAGGTGGCAGAAAGGGCCAAAAAGTCTATAAATAGAAGCTGACATCTCTTTTTTACCATTACAGTTTGAAAATTTCCCAAAAGGAGAAAAAACCTCTTTGCTAAAGAAGTTGATTCCGAGAGTTTTAGTGGACAAAATGAACTTCTGCTTGGACCAAGTAATTACAACTTTATACCTCTTGCAATTCAATACTTATTTTATGAATTTAATTTGGTTTTTGAGGGGGCATGCTCTCCTAAAAAGAGCAGCCCTGCATGTACGCGGGTTGTTCAAGGACAACCCGCATATGTATTCACGAAAAAAACACTCTGCCCATGTACATACATGGATGTGGAAAATACATCCCACATACACCCTTAAAATCTTGGAAAAGATTAAAAATCAAGAGCTTACTTCCTCCACTTTTCCATGGAACATGATGTATGTCCATTGGAGGGAGAGGGAACACAGGGATATAGACATACTAGTTGAAGACGACCCTGTAGCCATTGTCGAACTAAAATAGTGTGGGATATGGAAGTTCTTCTAGTGTCCTTTCATGAGGGCACAACCCAGGTTACTTAACACCCTTTTTTATTACTAACACCTGGATGCAGAGGAAATCGTGTTAGAGGGACAACCACTGACCCAAATGACTGAGGATATCTACTTCTTGACTAGCCTATTCAAGAGAGGGGAACCATTCAATATACAGACATTCCCCCCTGGGAATTTCAACATCGAGGACTACATCCATATGTACTTTGAGGCTAGAACTGAGAAGGTAGGTTCTTAGGTGCCTATTCATAAGATCACCATATTGAATCTTCAGGTGATCTTGTTACTGATTGGGTGGATTACTGGATCCATGAACCCGCACCAAGCTTCCCAAGAACACATGCATTATTCTATTCAGTGCCAGGAGGAACATATTTTTGACTGGAGCACGACCATGCATACATGCATAAAGAGACAGTTGGCAAAGTGTTAGCAATGCAACAACAAAAAATTTGGGTTTTGCAGTATCATATGCTCTTTCTTCTTCGATAGGGTACCCAGTCTTATTCCCAGAGAGACGGTGTGAGGGCATGTGGCCTCCTTCCCAGTGAAATTCATATGGGCAGCATTGTTGTCATGAAAGAGGGGAGGGAGGAGCATAGAGGCCTTCAACGATAAATTCTTCAACTGGTGGGAATGACAGATTTAAGCGATTGAGGACTACCCCTATGCTAGGATAAACTTTTCTAGGGATTCAGACATGCCCATGCCTCTTGCAGAGGAGTGAGGAGAGATAGCTAAATATTATTTAATTTTTAATTATTTTTAATATATATCATGTGTATATGTGTATAGTGTTAGCACTAGGAATCACCCTCATATTGCATAGAAGGTAAGCCTTCTACCCATCAGGTTATGTGTAAATGTAAATGAGTTTTAAAGAGGTCAAATGGACAAGACTCAAGATAACAATGTTCTAACTCAGAAATTTGGGCTAGCATGCACATGCAATTGAGGTCTTGGCTAACTTTAGTCAGTAAGTGGGAGTAAAGGTGAATATAGGGAAGACTTTGGTGAGAAAAATATAGAGGTTTTCTATAGACATCAGGTCTGTAAGCAACCTAAGGACGGAAAAATCAAAACACAAGATCTTCTTGAATTCAAAGTTTAAGGACACTAAAGAAACATCATAATAATATTATAATCAAACATCCATCACAATATCACTACAATAATTCATGTGAACATTTCAAGCATGAATACTTCAAAATCAGTGGCAAATAAGATGGAGTAAGAAAGCTAACTTCTATTAATGAAGATGTCTCAAATCAACTACATAACCAGTTCACATAAGCCTCATCAAAATATTACAACATAAGGGAGCCTAGCTCAACCATTTGAACCTAATAAAGCATTTAGACTATTTATTTATAAGAAAATGGGAGGCAACATCTGGATGTGCGAGCTAGCCTTCTTCTCGTGAAAATCTCCAAGTAGTTATTCCATATAACAGCTTAAACTAACAACTGTTCTATACAAAGGGAAAATGTTGGTCACTGATCCAACCAATTTTGAACTAACTTGATCTTATTTATACGCATATCCCTGCATTGTAAGTGTCCTTCATATGCTTGTAACTATCATCATGCTGCCAGCTATTATCTTTTCCTTTCTACACATCAACAGCCATCCACAAGAATGATATTTTGATCTCCTTGATTCCTGGTACTTGTTGGTAGATTCATTCGGTAGCGCTCTGGGTAGCGAGCCTTTGTAGTGCCTTCACCAAATTCATGTAATTCCATAGAATTATGTCCAAACTAAGAATGTCGAATAGGTAGCGCCACGCCTGTGTGCCTCTGTAAAAAAATTTCCTTTGTCCAAAATTTTAGTAGTGCCATGCCTATGTGCTTCTGTGCTGAATTTGACCTCGGTCTAAAATTTCAGTAGTGCCTTCCTGTGTGTCTGCATACAATTTGGTATCACCTCGAATGCATTCGTAACACCACATTCCAATGATGATAGATTTGGTAGCACCCCTAGGTAGTTAGTAGTTCCATCTCTACATCAGTCTTAGGTGATTAGGCAACGTTAGAGGCAGCAGAGTGATAGGACATGAAAATTAGACAATTTCGTAGCGCCATAGCGCTACAAAATGTCTGTGCTACTACTGTTGAAGAGATTAATTATTTACAGAATACAAAAATCTTTGAGCAGTATGCATTAGAAGAATGTATAGGTGGCAAAAGTAGTATTCCATTAATTACTTATCCTTGCAAAAAGGGGCCATTCTCAAAAATGGAGCTCACTTTTCACCAATCATCTTTAATCTCAAGATCATCCTTGGATCCTTGACAGTAATGTTTTAGTCTCAAGATTATCTCCAAACACCTTCCAATGCTTGACATTGTCAAGTATAGAGGGTCTGTATTTGACTTCTACATCATACTTGAGTTAGGTGGAAAGGGGAATTTGAAGTTTCTTGCTGATACAGCCAAAGAAGCATCCATGGTATTCTCTTCTCTTGGAATAAATGAAATGTTGAAAGATAAGAAAAAACTATCCACTAGGTGTGACACTTGATTTCTATAAGATCTAAGCCTAGGGTTCTTAGTTTGATAAATATTTTTTATCTTATGGACAATCAATTCATCATCCCAAAATATGGATAGCTCTTCAATCCCCATGTCTTTTTCATCCCTCAATCCCAATACAAGAGATTCATACTCTGCCACATTATTGGTAGTTTCAAATTCTAGTTTGTATGAAAAAGATGTTGTCTCTTGAGCAGGTGAAACAAATACCACCCCAACACTAGAACCTTCCCTGGAAGAGGATCCATCAAAGAACATCTTCCAAACAAAGGTTGTTGGAGGAGAATCGTCACAAAAGGTAATAGATTTTTTTCTGATTTCAAGAGGAGTTTCATGACCATCAGTGAGCTTCAAGATGTTGGATCCCAAATCAGTATCAAGAGAAAAAATAGGATGATTTGTGGGGTTTTCTTTGTCACTAATAATGTAGGCAAACCAAGCTTCCCTGTAAAGTATTCTATGTTCCCCCCCAAACATAGGAATGGCATCATATGAGAGGTCCATCTGTAAGGTTTCCCCAAGTATTTTTACCCAAGCTCTTGACAAGAGTATGACAAACTTGGGGGGAACATCAACCACCACGATATCCATGACTACACTTTTCATGGGAAACTGAAATAAAGTCACAACTAGATCATTAATGACCCCAAGACACTTCACTTTCCTAGAGTCAAAAGAATATAAGTCATTGTAGGTGTTTGTTATTTCTAATCTAAGTTCATCCATAACAGTTTTTGGCATGAGGTTGTGGGATTCCCCTGAGTCCATCAAACAATTATGTAACACCTTATCATGGATGTTCAGTGATGTACAGAAGGGAGGGGATGAACCATCTCTAACTTCTATCAAAGTTCCTAAGATGACTGTTGTCTTTTCATCTTGCAGATTTACTGAATCAGTGGCATTTGGAGAAGATTCGAGCTGTAACATTTTGGAGAGATATTAGTTAAATTCTTCATTTTTAATGAATTCCAAAAAAGGCCCAGTGATCTTGATTTTTTGGATCTCATTCTCAAAGCTGAAGGAAGGTGAAGATTTTAGGATCTCTTTGGCTTCAGGGGTAGAATTTCTGATCAAAACTTTGGGGTTTTGAGTTTCTCTTTCTTTGTTGCCAAGTGTCATAGCCTTGGAAACATTTTCTTTTTTGGTTGGTTGATTAGAAGTATCAGTCTTTTCCACATTCTTTTTGGATCTCAGATTATATCTATTAGGACTTTCTTTTGCTTTCTATCCCTTACTTAATTCATTTATTTGAATATCCATCAAGGATTTCGCATATACATATTGAGTCAAGTGGGGGTATGGTGATGTGTCACCTAAGAAATGAATCTCATGATCAAATTTTTCCTCCTCTCCTTCTTCATCGACAACAAGGTTGTTCTATAAAGGAGTTTGTACCTTTTGATCATCTCTATCTCTGTTTCTAGGGTCTCTTGGAATGATCTAAGCACTATTGTTGGGTATCTTGAAGTTACCTCTGTTATTGACATTTTGATTATTTCTATAGGTCTATTTTCCTTTTAGTTTTAACTTCTCTATCTCAGTAGAAAGGGATTTTACTAATTTGTTAAGTTCAACTACTTAAGGATGGACAATAGGGGAATTAGAGGTTCAAGCTTCAACTCTATTTTTTGTCTTGTCCCTATCAGATTTCCCCCTGAGTTTATCAGATGCCACTATGTTGGATTCTACCTCTAAGGCTACATATTGCATATGAGCTAAGGAGGTTGATCTTCTTTCTCTCAGTAGAAGGCAAGACTTGGGGTCAAAAGCATTGGCATAACTGATTTTTGCAGAGGTTTCTGTGGGTTTTATCTTAGCAAGGATGTTATTGTAAATTTTGTTGAATCTTTTAGAGAAGTCAGAGACAGACTCTCCTTCTTTCCTCTTTATGGATCCAAATTTTTTGATGTAATACAAAACGTCCTTTTTATCTCCCTACTGTCTCAAAAAGGCATCATCTAACACCTCAATCCCAGTAATGGACCCAGGGTCCAAACCCCTAAGCCACTTCCTAGCCTCACCAAAAAGGATTTGGACAAAGAATCTCATCCAAACATCCTCATTTTCAATATTTTGATTGTCTTCATAACTATAGAAGGCAACAAGGTGTTCTTCAAGAGTTATATCTTCTTCTCCTATGAATTTGGGCATGTATCTTAAATAATCTCTAGCAGGGAGAGCATTCATGGGCTAAGGTAAGACAAGAGGGGCATATATTGCAACCACTATGGCATCCATCCTATTTCTAGGAGGGCTAGTGCGTGCAATTGGATTTTGGACTCTTGGTTAGCAAGGAGGGGAAGGAAACTTAATTGTGTGCAGCTTAGGAGAAAAAAAAATGTAAATAGGGGGAAGTTCAGTTTTCATAGCAGAGGGTTGAGTCTTGGAAGAATATGGTAGAAGTTGTAAAGGGGATGAGGTTTCCTATTCTTTGGCTACATAAATTTTGTCAGGAGGATGAGTAACAAGTCCTAAGGTAGGAAAATATTCAAGACTCTCAAGTATGTACCTCTTTTCAATGTCAGGAGAAGAAAGGATTTCAAAATTTTCTTCTTTCAATTCATGTTCAAATGGGGATTAGTCAACAGAGAAATTTTCAAAATCAAGACTCTTAGATAATTCAATAGAAGGTAAAGTAATATTACTTGATAAAACAACTAGAGTATTAAGAGTGGAATCAAGCAACTGACTAGAAGAACTTGTAGCAACAACAGAAAAACTTTCTTGAGAAGATTTTCCCTTCTTGATTATCTTCTCCGGGTAAGCCTCAGGTGGAACCAAAGGTAGTTGTGCATTTGATCTCATGTGTCTTCCTTTAGGAGGTACAGATGAAACAATGGAGTCGCCAGGTGCAAGCTACAATCTTCAATTTACTGAGTTCCAATGCACCTTCAAAACTAGTATGCTTTGTCATTCAGTCCCAGGGAAATGTCTTCAATTCATTCCCCGACAACGCACCAAGAATGTTAGCACCAGGAATCACCCTCAGATTTCATAGAAGGTAAGCCCAGTACCCATTAGGTTATGTGTAAATGTAAATGAGTTTTAAAGAGGTCAAATGGACAAGACTCAAGATAATAATGTTCTAACTCAGAAATATGGGCTAGCATGCATAGGAAATTGAGGTCTTGGGTAACTTCAGTCAGTAAGAGGGAGTAAATGTGAATAGAGGGAAGACTTTCATGAGAAAAGTGTAGAGTTTTTCTATATACATCAGGTCTATAAAAAACTTAAGGAAGAAAAAATCAAAACACAAGATCTTCTTGGATTCAAAGTTTAAGGACACTATAGAAATATCATAATAATATTATAATAAAACATCCATCATAATATCACTACAATAATTCATGTGAATCTTTCAAGCATGAATACTTCATAATCAAAGGAAAATAAGTTGGAGTAAGAAAGACGACTTTTATTAATCAATATGTCTCAAATCAAGTACATAAACAGTTCACAGAAGCTTCATCAAAATATTACAACATAAGGGAGCCTAGCTCAACCATTCGAACCTACTAAAGCATTTAGACTATCTATTTATAACAAAAGGGGAGGAAACAGCTGGAGGTGCAAGATGGCCTTCTTCCCATGAAAATCACCAAGTAGTTATTCCATCTAACAACTTAAACTAACAACTGTGCTATAAAAAGGGAAAATGTTGGCCACTGATCCAACCAACTTTGAACTAACTTGATCTTATTGCTACGCATATCCTTTCATGCAAAGTGTCTCTCAGATGCTTGTAACTATCATCATTCTTCCAGTTGCTATCTTTTCCTTTCTCCACATCAACAGCCATCCACAAGAATGATATTTCTAATTCCTTGATTCTTGGTACCTGTTGCTAGCTTCATTCGGTAGCGCTCTGGGTAGCGAGCCTTTGTACCACCTTCACAAAATTCCCGTAATTCCATAGTGTGACCTCCAAACTAGGCATGTTGAATGGGTAGTGCCACGCTTGTGTGCCTCTGTCAAAATTCGACCTCTCTCCAAAATTTCAGCAGCACCACGCCTGTGTGCTTCTGTGTTTAATTTGACCTATGTCTAAAATTTTAGTAGCGCCTTCTTGTGTGTCTTCGTACAATTTGGTAGCGCCTTCACTGAATTCGCAACACCACATTCCAATGCTGATAGATTTGGTAGCACCCCCGGGTAGTTAGCAACACCATCGCTACATTAGTCTTAGGTGATTAGATGGCATTAGAGGTAGCAGACTGATAGGACATGAAAATTAGATCATTTTGTAGTGCCATAGCACTACGAAATGTATACACTACTACTATTGAAGAGATTAATTCTTTGAAGAAAACCAAAATCTTTGAGCAGTATGCATTAGAATCCTATATAGGTGGAAAAAGTAGTATTCCTTTAATTACTTATCTTTGCAAAAATGGGCCTTTCCCAAAAATGGATCTCACTTTTCACCAATAATATCATCAACCTGACACTCCTTCTTGTAGAAGGAGGAATTTCCTTTGGCACAACAACATGCTTCCCTTTAGAAATAACAAGATTCTTCACTAGATATATGCTTTCCTTGGCTACTGGCTTCTCCTTTTCAATAATAGCTTCAACCAACACATTCAAGTTTCTTTCAGCCATCTCATCTTGGAATTGTTGCATCTCTGCTTTGATTTTTCTATTCTGAGACTGAAATTCTTTGTTTTGCATATAGAGGTTCTTGAGTTGCCTATGAAGAGGTTGGGATCTTCTTGCTATGAATCTTGCTAAGTCAAGAGTGTGGTTGCAGCCATCCATGAGTTCTTTCATCTTAATTCTTTCAGATAGGGCTTCAAATTTCAGACGAGCCACGCTTTTTCTAGCTTCCCTGAGTTTTTTAATCTATCTTTTGAAGGCCTAGTTGTTAGGTGGATTGGTGATGTGTCTAGTCTCAAAAGGATGTTTTATGGCTTCATATTCCTTCTACACATGGATTACTTCTTATATCTCAACAGGTTTCTCAATGCCTTTGCCCTTGTCTTTCTTAATCTTCAAAATGGAAGCCACAGACTTCTCAATGAATTCACCCTTATCCTTCTTCTTATTTAGAAAATAAACCTTTGGTAGGACTTGTTCTTCAACAACCTCCTTGAGAGCTGATGACATTTTGAAAGGATTTCTACTCTTAGTGCTAGCTGCTAAAGGGGATGAAGAGAACTATAGTTTCCTTCCTTTCTTGGCTGTGGATTTAGTAGAGGAAGGGACTTCTTCCAGTTCTAGTGTAGGAGTGGGTGAAAGGTCTCTCCATGGAGAATGGTATGCCTCCTCCTCAGTTATTGCAACCTCCTTAATGGATTCTTGATCTTGAACAAGAGTTTTACTCTTTATTTTCTTGCTAGCACCTGTTGGAGCAACACTGGTGGATGGTAAAGGGCTTGTTATCTATGACTGAGGAGTAGTTGCTATGTCCAATTTCATGTGAGCAACAATAATGAAGTGTTCCCATGAGATGTTCCTCTTTCTCATCTTTTTAGAAACCAACATTCTAATCAACCCAGAATGAAAAATGCTAGTATCCACAGCCTTTGATTTGGATTGAACCCTGTCTGACATCTTTCCTATGCTCCTTAGTAAATAGAAGGGAATGTTCATTTCAACTTTTCCAGTAAAATGAAATAGAATCCTTGTATGGTACTAGTATAGTGTATTGAACCTTCCTTTACATGTGAAGTACCTTTGAATGATCCTCAATATTTTATCAAATTCTCCAACCAGATGATTTCTTGGTACCCCTTTGGATAGATTTCGAGTTTGATATTCAAGCTTAAGGAAGTCTTTAACAAAGGCTGCATCCAAGGCCATGGATTTAAACCAATTCTCCCTAGTGATAGTGATCAATGTAGTTGCTAAAATAGAGGTCTCAGACACCTCAAACTCTAGGTCCCCTACCTTGGTCTTCAGTCCATCAAAATGTAAGGCAAACTATCTTGCTACATCAGGATGACCCCTTTTCATATTTTGGCATAAAGTGAGGTAGGCCACCCTTTGGAAAACTTCTCTAGCCATGGGCGCTGCCTCGAATAAATGAATGTTTGTAGGCTCAGTTATAACCACATTACCTCCCTTGTGTGACCTCCTCTTCTGAGGAGTCTCCATAGTTTAGGATGAAATCTTAAGAGATATGGAGTGGTGATGACCAGGAAAACAAAGAGTCAGACTTCAAAATAATTTGATAGTGAAGAGTGGTTGCCCCTTTCCAGGAATTCTCCCTAACTTAGATTGATTTCTAGCTTAGGAAACACTGGCTGTGAATTTATCTCCCTTTATTGTGTAGAGATATTCAAACTAAGGAAAAATCATATGGTGAAGGGACACACTGTAATTTTCTTTGACAACTGGGTTGAAAATAGTCCAATTCAAAAGATAAAGGAGGCAGGGGAAAAAAAACAACGTCATTTCAGTAGCGTTTATGGGTAGCACACTGTGCATACAAGAAATGAAACTTTCTTCGACACTGAGAGATCGGGAGAAATGGAGATTAAATGTCTTAAGACTTATAACTAGGTGATGGTAACTGTAGGTTTGAGTGGAATGGAAACTGATAGGAAGGCGTGAGGAAAAGATTTCCTCCAACTATGCAGGCACGATATCTACCAAAACTCTAAGCGATAATTTGTCCTTGAAATTGATATGCCGAGGGGGTAAATTATGGAATACCTAAATAATGATGACAACTCAGAGTTTCAGTGAAATATTAGGAACATATCAGGAGAAACTCAGCCTCTGAATCCACCTTAGCATCTGATCTGGTAGTGCCACTGCCAACTAGTCTGAACTGGTAGTTTGTGCAGTGAAAAAATTTGATCTTTCAAATTCTGAAAACCATTAGAAAAGCTCATAAAGATGAATCCTCGAAGGTATATTTTAACTAACCATGGTGTTGAAAACAAGGAAGAGATGACATCAATGCAATAATCACAAATCATGGTGAAAGATGAAGGATGGGGAGTGCGCTACGAAAACTCATGGTGAGTTCGAAACACTCATTTTCAAACAATGATTTGACCAGTAAGCATAGGACAAAGGCACAACATGGAAAGTCTACAGAGGCATGAGTGAGGAGTATGACATGTTAGTTTGAGCTGGTCATGGAGTGAGTTGAACTTAGTGCCAAATCATGAAGGGGATCAAAACATAAGTCATGAAAATGAACCTAGGCCAAAAGTTCATGTGAGGATCAAATCTTTGAGCCATAAACCTTTATTTATCAAAGTCATATAAGTAAATCACACATTTAAGAGACAAATCAAAATGAAAAAATCTAAAGGCTTAGAAAAAACAAAACTAAGGGCTAAAGACCCAAGGCAACTTAGTGTGATAACATATAGATTACTGAATTTTGTGTATCTACTATGTACATATGTGGGACCAGTGCGACCAACAAAATTCATGAGTTCTCGATGATGTACTTGACCAGAGGTGGGACCAACAGGAGCTAGTGGACCAGCAGCCGCAGGGTGACCTCCAGCCGGAGAGGCTAAGAGGGTTTTGAGACGAGTGGAGTGCAACCTCAGTATGCTCACTCGCACAATTCCCATGGATGAGATTGAGGATCTCTTACCTTCCATGCAAACTCATGTAGTGGAGTTGCAATGGATGTGGGTCTAGATTTTATGGCATTTATCCAACATCGTCGTTCATTATGGCAGGGCCAATAGGCCCCGATCTTAGATAGGATAGACTTTTGATGTGCCGAGGGAACCATTGTACATGTATTTGTTGAGGGCATAATCCCAACAAAATATATTGAACCTTATTTTTTAGGTGCTCGCACCCACCTATGTACTCCTGACACATTTTGACATATATATATATATATATATATATATACATCTTATTTGTCTTATGGATCAAATTTGTTACAAATGTATGTACATGTGTATGTGTGTTCTTCTCTTTCTATGTATGTGCAACATGAAAATGTAATATTTGATTAGCTAGATTATCTGTCATATGATTAAATCTCCTAGAAACATGGATATATGTAATGTAATGAAAATAACATTCTAAGATACGTACCCTAAGGAAACATCAGTGCAAAGTGGGATCATAAAAGTAGTAAACTCCATTTAACTGGGACACAACCAGCTGAGCATCGCGGTAGACCTGAAGGTGTGAAATTCCATACGACAAAGTGTCACGAAGCAAAT
Organism: Picea abies; assembly: GCA_900067695.1. Taxonomy (NCBI): domain Eukaryota; kingdom Viridiplantae; phylum Streptophyta; class Pinopsida; order Pinales; family Pinaceae; genus Picea; species Picea abies. The sequence continues at coordinate 12,310 of CBVK0101730434.1, read as the reverse complement.
CTATCACTGCACTGTACTTGGAAACATTGTTTGTGGTGTCACCTAGACAGATACCTCTAAAATATAGAAACTAGCCTCCATGTGTGAAAATCACCTAAGTTTCAGAAGTAAGCCTCAGAGTGTGTCAACTAGCATCATCTGCGAACCCAAAATACACCTCTGATTCACTTGACATCTGACTTAGTGAAAAAGAATACATAAATAAATACACGTCCAAAAAAAAAAAAAAAAAACTATATAAGAACTATACATATGTAGAAGAAGTCAACCAAGTGACCAACCTAAGAGTAATACTTCTTGAGGTAGAGCCCATTTCTAGGCTTCACCAATGAATTTTATTCAAATTCAACTAGATGGTAAGCGCCCTTCTTCAGGACCTCTTTCACAATCAATAGTCTGAACCACATGGGTTTGAACTTGCCTGCCCCTAGGGGATCTTTTTATTGATCATAGACCAGGAAAAGATCTGGTTCGGAGAAAATTCGAGGATGAAAAAACCGATCGTACTAACACTTTAATCATTACTTATGAGCCTCGTTGGTCGGGGCTACATCGCGACGCTCCTCATCGAGTTGTTTAAGATATAGTAGACGTTCCTCAAGCAGTGAAGTGTCTAGCAGTAGTTACACTACCAAATTTAAATAAGATATCTGACACTCAATAGGTAAGACTACTTCCAGCCTGTATACGAGTTGAAAAGGTGAGAAATTGGTGGCATTATTCACATATATTCGGTAGGCCCACAATGTTGAGTACAACATCAAATGCCAATTTGACTTGGTAGAATTGATCATCCGTTGAAGAATAGTCTTGAGAGACTTATTCACAGCTTCAACCTGACCATTCTCTTATGGGTAATAAGGTGATGAATGTTCTTTCCTCAACCCAAGCTTTGATATTACCTCGATCATAATTTTGTTTTGGAAGTGACTACCATGGTCAGTGACAATCTCCTTTGGGATGAGGAACCTTGTTACTATCTGATTAAAAATGAAAAGAGTCATTGTTTCTCCATGATTATTAAATGTTGGATAGCCTCGACCCAGTTTGTGAAGTAGTCTACTACTACGATGATGTAATGATGCTCCCTAGCTAAGGCCAGGTGACATCTAGTGAAATCAATCCCCCACTTAGTGAAAAGACCAACAACAATGACAGGAAACATAGGAGCAGGATGTGCCTGCATATTCGAAGAGAAGATCTGACATGGGTGGTACTTCTTGACCACCTCAATGCAATCCTTGATTAACGAGGGCTAGAAGTAACTGAGACGTAGAAATTTTTGGGTTGTTTCCAATCCAGACAAATGACCACCACATGCTCTAGTGTGAGATTCATTCAAAACAAGCTATGCTTCTTCATGGATAAGGCACTGGCGAAGAATGCAATCTACACCTCGATGATACAAAGTGTCATCAAGTATGAGATAGTTTCATGTCTGATGGTGAATTCGTCGATGCTCATCGTAGGAAGCAGAAGTGGGGCACTTCAAATTCTGGATATAGACTAGTATATCTTTGTACCAGGGGTCCAAAGATGAGATTAGAAAAATATCTCCTTTGATAGTCGATTCTTTGGGCATGCTATCACTACACTCAATTGGAAGTTCTGAAATAAGTTCGTCAAAGACCAACAACTTTTTAGATTTCACAGAAACAAAATCCAAGTCAAATTCCTAGAGGATTACAATCCATCTAATGATCCTTCTACCAATGACCCATCGTGTTAAAACATATTGGAAAGGGTTCACAATGAAAATGATGGTGGTATTGCGAAGAAAAGTGTAGTGATGGAAACACTGGACAACATGCATTGTTTCCAAAGAAAGCTTCTCAAAATGAGAATAGTTGAGTTCTAGCCCAACCAGGCCTCGGCTAAGGTAATATATAACATTCTCCTCGAGTAGATCATCCTCTTAAACTAATACCATGTCAATGGTCGACTCTGTAACATCCAAATAAAACAAGAAATATTTGTTATAATCGGGAGGTCGGAGAAGAGGGGAAGGCATCAGGGCACATTTCAATGCTTCAAAGGAGCGTTGAGCGGCTTCATCCCAACAAAATGGGACTCCCTTTTTTAGGAGACGCATAAACCATTTAGTGATCTAGGCGTAATTCATAGCAAAATGTTGAAGAAAGTTCACTTTCCCCTGTAATCACTGAATCTGGGGTATTGTGCACGGGGGAGGAAATTGAACTATCACCTCAAACTTGAGAGGATCGACCATGATCCCTATTTTTGAAACAATAAAACCTAAGAGATGACCTAACGTCATGCATAAACTGCACTTGTTAGGATTCAAGTGAATCTGACAGTAGCGACATCGTTCAAAGATTAGTCGAAGATGAGCGGGATGATTATATCTATTGTGAGAGTGTGACACTATATCATCAAGATATTCCTAGACTATATGTCTAAGGTCGTGAAACAAAAATGACATGGCCCGTTGAAAAGTGGCTCCAACATTCTTCAAGACATAAGGAATCTTACGATACGTGAACGTCCCCTAAGGACAAATAAAAGTTGTTTCATGCTAGTCCTCGGGTTTGATATGAATCTGGTTATATCCCAAGAAACCATCCATGAATGAAAATACCTCGTAGCTAGCACAATCATCGATAATATGATCTATGAACGGGGTGGGAAAATTATCTTTTGTACATGCCTTGTTAAAATCATGGAATTCGATGCACATGCAAATCATACTATGTTGCTTGTTAACCAAAACCATGTTTGATACCCATTCCGTCAACTGCATGGGGTAGATAAAACTAGATTTAAGCATTTTTTCTACTTCTCCCTTAATTGATGTCACTTTTCTAGGATTCGCCGAATGAAGCTTTTGTCAGAATGGCTTGGCATCAGGATAATTCATTATTTCATGCTCAACAATTCTTGGGTGAATGCCTTGCATTTCCTCGTAAGTGTTGGATTACTGAGAGCGGGGATGAATCAATAATAGAGCAATTTAATCTTTTTTCACCATAAAATTCAAGTGTTATATCAATGTATAATTATAATCCAATAATTGCAGAGTAAATAAACAATGAACAAATGAGAAATCACACACATACACAGTACGCCAGTTTTTTACATGGAAACCCAAAGTGGGATAAAAACATAAAACACTTTTTCTTATATGTCTTTAATAATTACATTCATTGGAAAGACCAACTTCCTTTGTTTTCCAGCTGCAGCTAGAAGGAGGATCCAACACCCTAATTTCTGAGGCTACAACCTAAAGTAAGCTCCAACTCCCCAATTCTTTGGTTACAACCAGAAGGAGTCTACAACCCCCTATGTTCTTCGGCTACAACTGGAAGGTGGCTACAACCACCTGTCCTTGCCCCATCCAACCACCCTGATGTAGAAGTAGAATGATGGAACCACTTTCACACTATCACTATGAGATATACTGTTGTAAACCTATAACAATAAACATGCACCAAACAACCTATACCAATGACCTAAACCATGCATCAACCATGCATCAACCTGTACCTCAACCTGTAATCAACATGTACCATAAACAAGTGGATCAACCATGCACCAACCTGTACCTCAACCTATAGCATAAACAAGTGCATCAAACATGCACCAACCTGTACCTCAACCTATGCCATGAACAATTGCATCAACCATGCATCAAACCTATACAAATAACATGTCACAACAACCTCTCCAAACAACCTTAGAAAGAATCATCAAAAGAATTTATCCTCCCTTGAATTTCGACCTTATTTACTTCACCTCCCCTCTGAAATTTGTCTTAGATATCCTTTGGTTACCTCAATCACCTATAGATATTCAATATTCTCAACTGTTATTAAAATGGGAGAACCTTGCCTCTTATTCATACTTTCATGTAGCTTCCTCAAGGGGTTACCTTTTAACCATCTTAACCCACTTTCCTTATTTTAGGGTTAACCCACTTCTAACCACTTGTCAACTTAGTAATTTCTCAATTAAATTTATTATTTAAATAATTTATTTTGTATCCACTTTGACTTATATTACACTCATCACTTCACTTTACCTCAAGGGGTTACCTTCTAACCATATTAAACCAGTTTCCTTATTTTAGGGCTAACTCACTTCTAACCACTTTTCCACTTAGTAATTTCTCCATTAAATTTATTATTTAAATAATTTATTTTGTATTCACTTTGAATTGTAGTACACTCATCACTTTACTTTATTATTTACCTTCTAAAATCTCTTAAACCGCTTTGACTACTTTGACCTTTTGGGGCTTCTAGATGACTCATGAGGGTTCTCCAACTTCACATGGCCATAACTCTCTAACCATTAAGAGTTATGTCATGTTACACATACCATTGGAAATGGAATGACATGTATTATCCATATAGACTAGTCTTACCTGAAATATATCAAAACTCATACCATTATCCATCAAACAAACTTGGGTCCATTACCCAAGATTGGGTTCTCCAAATTCTCATTTCCATAAATCTCTAACCGTGAGGAGTTATGTGACATTCCACATACCACCAAAAATGAAATGAAATTTACTATCCCTCTACATTAGTCTTACCTTCAAATATATTAAAACTCATACCCTTATAATAGTGCTATCGGAATTCACTACCAGACTTTCTCCAAGGGTTGACATCAATCACTAAGGGTTGACATCAATCTACAATATCACTCTCCAATGGTTGACATAAATGACAACAAACAATCCATACCAATTTTCCATCAACCTAAGCCAACTATCTAACAATATCCCCCTTTGGAATTGATGGCAACACTTAGTCATGATAACTTTCATGATTATACTTCTCATCAATGTTTACATATCTCCCCCTTTGACATCAATGGAAAAGGGTATCTCCCTTCGGGGATGCTCCCCCTGACTGAACTCTCCTTGGGGTTTCTCCCGATGTCTACATTTCTTTGATTTTTCTTTGTGTTTATAAGCCTCTAATTATTCTCTCTCCCTTCACATGAAAAATATCTCCCCCATTGACAAAGGGATCACTCTGAATTCATATCACTCATTCTTCCTTTGTGACCATCGCTCCCCATGAAACCATGCCTAAGTGACCATCTCTCCCTTTGTCATCAATGGAAAATGTATCTTTCCATCTGGGGATGCTCCCCCTAACTGAACTGTCTGTGGTGATGGGTGTTCTATATGCACTAAAAACACACTAAAAACCCTCAATTAAATTCTCAACCCAGGGTAAGTAAACTTAGAGCTGCAGAAAAATATATGCCAAGGTAGAAGGGTTGGTAGTAGTATAGTCTAACTAAGGAAGTGGCTATCTAAAGGCTAATCTATTCAAGCAAAGCTATCTAATGAGCAAACCCTACTAAGAAACTTGAAACTATGTAACCTAAGTACTTTTGAACCAAGGATCAATGGATAGTTCTAGGAAAACAAGTGAAAACCATACTTGAAGCAAACTAGTTCAATCATGGCAATACGAAAAAAACAACTATTAAGCATAACGATAAGAAAATAGAAAAAGCAAACTACTTTAATTAGCCTACCTAAATTCAATGAGCAATTATCCTATGAAAGCAAGTAAATAAACAACTATACTATCAAAGAAAGAATAGAAAAGTAAGCAAGTAACCTACTAAAGAAAGTAAACAGATAACTACTCTAAGATAACTTCTACTGCAAGTAAACTAATTAAGACTACTCATTGAACAACTAACTAAGCTAAGAGGCAAGTGAATTCTATTCTTAATTCAAATTTCAAAACTATTTCCAATTCATAAAAGGAAATCTATTTAATTGAAAGAAAGAAGAAATAACAGCTAAACTTTAATCTATGATAAGAAAAACTGCTCTTTAATCTACCAAAGAAAAAGACTATCTATCCTACAACAAGAAGAAAACTATTTTGTGATTTATGAAAGAAAGAAACTATCTTTTAACCTATGAAAACTCAAATATAGTGTTGGTGGTTGTGTGAATGTCTCCGATGTCTTATAATATCTCGATGGCACTTGAAAACAAAATATAATTCAAGTGGTAAAAGATCAATATTGATTTCAATAGCAAAGTGAAAGGTGTGGATTAAACAATCCAATGGGAACTTAGCCATTACAAAAACAATCGTCAATTACCCTGCATATTCATCGAATTATTATTCATGTATTGACCATCAACAATATAACGAGATTTTAATTATACTTCAATGCTATATAAGAAAAATTCATAAGTAAATTAAAGCATTAACTAAAAACTGGAATTGCAATCTAATTCTAGGAAAGAAAGTGCATAAAGTTAAACTATGCTATATCTATTTTAACAATTCAAAGTGCAAGAAGGAAAATCATTAAAAATAGAAATTAAAACATGACATATAAAAATTAAACTAATGAATACACTAACTAACAACTAGTTAAGCAAGATCTACACAACAATGGAATAAGAAATCTACAATTAAAAACTGAAACTAGCCCTATCCATCCACCGAAGCCTTGTTTAAAACAAGCATGAAATAAAACTATGTTCTACTCTGTTTTAGCTTCTATTTTAAATTTGATTTCAAAAGCATAAATAAAACACAATATAATATCTAATTGCACACGAGGTTAGTGTATGAATTTGCAAATTTGTTCTTAACTACAAAATCAATGCATATTAACAGAAGCCTTCATACTAACCTACAAAAGAACTAAACAGTTAAGCTACAACAACAAATTATATAACAAAAGAAAAATAACAATGCATGTACAGGAAATGAGATAAATACATCTAAGCTATGAAATGCATAAACAACTTAAAGAACATTTACCAGACTGCTGGTGGGCCCCCCAACAAGTCGCAGTCACTTCTCAAAGGCACAACACAAACTCAACAAATCGATTTCACCATTAAAACTCAAAAACGCAGTTTCATATCAGTTAGGCAATTGAAAATAGAAAAAACTGAGGAAAATCGTATTTGTCTCTAATACTCTACTTCTTCTATTGCTTCTTAACTTCTGTATGACCACCACGGTGGTATTTATAATATTTACAGACCAAGTGGTCGACCACTGGAGGGTTGAACCACCTAAAAACAACAAATTACATTAATGGTGCCCTAACTGCCGAAATGGAGCGATCCAATAATCGCTCTACTCAACAACCCAAATTGATGTGTCAAGAGTTCAGTTGTTAGAGGGGGAAAGCACGAGCAAAACCCATGTTCCTGATTCTCCCACCACTAGCCGCCAATACCATAATCGCCAAATCACCCACTATTTTTGTGTAGGATGAGGTGTTGGATGGAGTGCCTGACTAGGTACTGAATTGTGTACCGGATGGAGTGTCGGACTAAGTTCCGGAAGCATAAATGTGATACGATTTTGCGCTGTAACACCAAAAAAACATGAATTAGATCCTTAGAAACATAAAAACGTAATGGATTATACTCAAGATCAGTATAAAACACGAATTATACATACCTAGTGTGGCTCATACCATTTTGGCCCAAAATCCTTCAAAACGCTTCTCCAAAACATGAAAAGCACATATGTACATTCAAAAAAAGTATCTAATTACTATCATAAAACATATCATATCTCGGGCCCAACATTACCCCCACACTTACAATTTTGCAAGTCCCACTACTAAAAAAAAAAAATAACCCCTTGCGACTAGGCCTGCTGAGGAGGATCAGCTTTGGAAGATTATCCTTCTTGCTGTGAAGACTTTGCCTTATGCCTCTTGTGTTGCTTTAGTTGTGCTCTGAGGCTGCGGTTGGATTTGTTCATTTCATTAACCAACTGTTGAAGGGAGTTAACCTTTGCTTGGAGGACTGCATTATCATGATGAAGGTGTGTGCCTATTGTCTTCTTTTCTTCCAACTGTTGGAGGAGCTGAGAATTCTATTTTTGTAGCTTCTCAATGGCTGGGGAAGAATCAATGATCTCAGAGGAAGGATTATATCCTTTGAGGGATGTGGAAAATCTATCATTCTTAGGATCTATAGTAGGAATGGGTGAAGTAGGAGTGATGGGGTATTGATAAGGAGAGGTAGGTTCTGATTTTGTCTTTCTTTGTGGCTCTAATCCATCTGCAGAAACTTCCCTAAGTCTCTTGTAAGGGCTCTCAAGATTGGAGGACACTTGGATAGGATCTGAAGGAGGCAAAGGCTTTTCATAACATTTTTTTCTTATGCTTCAGGTACTCTTTCGAAATGTTCCTTTAGAAAATCTATTGGCTCCCCTCCTATTTGTGGGAATGATGGGAAAGTCTTGTTGAATTACTTCTTGGATATTTTTAGGTGTGGGATCAAGAGAGATTGAAGGTATCAGGGGGTTAACAATAGGCTCCTTTTGATATTTACTCTTGGTCTTTCTACCCGATGAGGAAGTAGGGATATCAACAAGATTTTTGTATTGTTCTGGCAAAGAGAGGGTTTGTGCAAGGGGGTTTGGAGTTCTTAGAGAGTGAGGCTTGGATGGAGAGATAGTTCTTAGGCTAAGTGGATTTTTGCCAGTCTTAATTGTCAAGTGAGGGTTTGCAAATTGATAGATAAATGCATCCCAAGTTTTCCCCTGTTTCTCTAATTCAGATAAAACAAGGAGTTTGATCAAGCCATGGTGAAAGAGACTGTTGTAGGGGTTAGTTACGTTCTTCCTCACTTGAGAGGACATCTTCTCCAAGATTTTTAGAAAATAGAAGGGGAAGTTCAAAGGTTTGTTGAACTGAAAATGAGTCAGCAATCTGAAATGACAAGATTTGAATGTGGATTATCTACCTTCGCATGTAATCAAACTCGTGATGGCGATGAGAGGGTTGATCAATTCCTCCTTTATCCATTCCCTATAATATACTTTTTCTCTTGAATTGTTCTGGAATTCGGGCTTAAAAACCATGTTATAACTTGAGCGCAACAACTGGTGGTTTTTGAACCTTTTATCTCCCATTCTTGGATGCTTCGTGGCTGCAACAATGGACTCTTTTGAGACCTCAAAGGAAAGAGACCACATGCGTGTTTTCTTACCATATAAATCAAGGGAAAATTGCATGGAGAGGTCATCATCGTGGCCCTACAGGTTAGACAAAAATGGCCCCCAGCCTGTGTGCAAAAACACCTCTCTACATTGTGCAAATTTGGGAATGGAAAAAGGATATGTACAGGAAGAGGGTTCATACCTCTTGGGCATTATGGCAGAGGTGAAATTCACCAGGAAAGGGTGGGATCGGGCCAAGAGATGGCATGAATTAGGCACAGGCCGAACGTGATTTGAAGAGGGGAAGAAATGGCATAGGTTGGGCACGATTTCTTAACAAGGGAGAATTGAGATAAAGATTATGCAGGGAAAATCAAATGGCAAGGGAGAATTGAGATAAAGGTTACCCAGCCTGAATTTGAATGCACCTATGGTGGACTTGGTTGCACACATGTGTGCACAAGCTACCATGTGTGGACAATTTCTAATTTAAAGGCTCATTTTTTGGGGAAACTGTAAAGATGTGCAGTTAGATCAATGTCCAAGTCTTTTGACTAGGACATTTGATCATGAACATATTAAAGCATCTTCAATCAATTACCTGCAACCAATTCAATTGAATGTCATTGATTTCTGGTTACCTGGAATTTAGTACAGTTACTGGTGTGTAATTCATATGGAAATTCATTCGGCACCTCATATGACATTTCATATAGAACTTCATACAACACATCTGTGTTAAATACATTTTCACCTCTTGTAATGAACAACCTGCAAATTTGAAATGTTTTTGACTATCACAATGGTTAATGAGCAGAGGCAGAATGCTCCCTTGTTGTTGATTTTTTCATCTTTCTCACTCAATCCTCTTTCATATGACATATAATGTCAAACCTGTAATGAACAAGTTATAGCAATAATAAAACATGTACTTGTCAATCCTACAATGTACAACTTGAAATGAAAGGTAAGCCGATAAAGAGTGGTCTGTTAAGTATATGTTCAATAATTTATAACACACAGGAGTTTAGCACTTCAAAAATAAAATGACTATTAATGTAATAACCTGTATCTTGGAAATAATACAAAAATTCTTGCAAATATTTATTTCTCCAGGCAATGGTCATTTGTCAGCTCATGAACTCCTCCCCCACACCTAAGTATTGTGACACCTCACAATCAAAAGTATAGGAAACCAGTCAGTTCCCCCAATACTAAAGATTTATAGTATGTCAAGTGTAAAGATAAATTTCATAGATTAGTCTGACGAGACGGTTAGAAGATGGCCCCACCTATAGGATAAGAGATCATATATATAGATAAGAAGAGGTAGGCAAGAGAGTTTCAAGATAGTCTTAGAGTTATTTCCCAATGGAAAATTTATGGAGTTCATTAACCTTATCTTAACCATACATACTTCATGTCATCTTTGTCTACAAGTAATGTCGTAAATCAAGAGAAGTTTAAATTTATGATATATTTATTTTTAGATTACCATCCTCGCTAGGTAGAATGCCTCGCTGCCAGCAAGCCTGTTCAATACTCTAACGGGTTTACCTAGTCATACAACAGGATGGTACCCGCTTCCAGTAGACCTGTTCATTATCCCAACAGGTTAGCCTCTTACACCCTCAGAGACTGGCCCTCCATCTTTTAAGATTTTAGTATAATATTTCTTTATGCAAGAAGATGGGGGGACAACTCTGAAAACAACTTTTTCTTTCTTTTTTTCAATTGGGATGGTATTTATTTCAGAGTATGAATTTCCATTATATTACTTAGTGATTGTCCCAATGTAAGGGGTACTTAAGCAGATGTGACCTATCTAAAGATATGATATAATCAATCTATTTAGTGTGTAGTGGATGGTACCATTGAGAAAGAACAGAAAGGTATCTCTAGGCGCAACTCACTTTCCTCTTTTGTAGTTATTTTGATGTTTCCATGACTAACCACTAATTATACCTCCTTGTTACTCTTTGATAAAGACACTTTGACGCAGACTGCCACCTCTACCTCGACAGAATCTCTGCGCGACCTATCGGTCTTAAGGATCGTTCATTCACTTCCCTGAGCCGAAGCAACTCTTTCAATTCCTTGCTGGAATCTCCAGTTTATCAATCCACAGGTCCTTTGGGAACTCCCCTATGTGAACAGCACTAGGCGCGAGCTCCTATCTCCCCAAGCTACCATAGCGCTATGACCAAGGGCCAAACCCAAAGTCACTTGTCGTAACTCACGATCTCGCAGGTTCGTGAGTCGAAGCTCCCGACCCTTCCCTTCCAATATTGCGATACCCAAGATCATGAAATGGGTATAGCTCTTCTTTTGTTAGTGCCTTCCACGCGTGACCATCGGATAGGCTTAATGCTAGCTCCTCTCACTACTCGCCACTTCGTAAGTCAAAGGGTTAAATCTCCGTGCTCTTCACGTGCGAACCTCCGAGACTTAAAAGTCAATGAAGGTTGACCTTCCTTCCATACTTCTCACAACTCGCCACTTCACGAGTTGTAGCATCCAATATTGGCACCTTCCCTTCATGAACCCCCAAGAAGCGATATTTATTTTCCCTTTCGTGTTCTCGCTACTCACGACCTTGCAAGCCAAATGGTTGAGCTCTCATGCTCTTACTCCATGAATCCCCGAGATGTGTGAAGTCAATGGAGTGTTGAATCCTTTTCTTCAGGCAACGCATGTCCACCTGTCAATCATGCGGGCCCCACCTTGAGATTCTGCCATGTGCCCACACTCGTTCCTCGGCTCTCAACAGATCTGATGGTTGTTGGCTATTCTGAGAAAGATCCAATGGCTCAGAACCTCTTCATCTCTTGCACTCCTCCTGTTGCTCCCTAGACATGAAATACTTCAACGGTCTAGATCTCCTCGGCTGATCCGACGACAACTATTTCTCCTGCTGAGACCTGGTGATTTTCTTCCCAAACTTGGAAGTATTTCAAATTCTCAAAGGACTCAACCTTTTTCTCTTTTCTCTACAAGCTTCACAACTTTGAATCCTCGCCCGCGCGTATGAAATGCTACTCCTCCTGAGCTTTGGTCCCAAATCCTTGAAGGATTCTGACTTATGCACTCCTGTAGAATCTTTGCACCCAAAGTGTTGTCTCCTAGAGCTTCTCTAAGACTCAAACCTCTAAGGAAAATAATTCCTTCTTCCTTCTCTCTCAGATGGATAAATATGATGCCCTCCTGGCACTCCGTCTACTCAAGCAACCTATTGCTAAGTCTTTCAGGGTGTTCAGCAACCCTACGAAGATCCTTCAGTGGAATCTTCTTGAATCTCTGAACTCAAAGAGTTCCTTCTGTCCGCTCTAGCACTTACTCAATGCCCTCCTGGCAGAGTATCAAGAATTCTCAGATGATTCTTG
>CBVK0101730433.1:0-53300 GCA_900067695.1 Picea abies | reverse complement strand
TGTGAAATTATAAGATTGTTGTTACTATATCTCTTATATGTTCTATCATTCGGATTCAATAATTACTGCTTCACATTTACGAGAAGCATTTGTAGGATCTGTTGCGGGTTTGCCTCATCAGACAGCGAGATTGGATGCTATACACGGGACGAATATGGGATCTGATTACAGGTCAGTTTGTTAGTTTTATTTCATTAGTTTAATTAATACAGAAATTTCCTACAGTCTAAACATATTCTACTGTTTGTTATCTCTATTTTCAATTAGACAGTTTGTTATTCCATTTCTTGTTTATAAACATTATAAAAAAATAAATCAAAAAAGATCGAATGATAGCTTTGTTGTTGTTTAATAAATCAATCCATATTCGATTTTTGCGGATTTAGATTAATTGCGGATTTAGATTAAAATTCACATTTTGTAAATGTTATATATATATATTAGAAATAAAGTCATTTGTATATATTATACATACAATGAGTAGACTTATGTTATAAATATTATTTAGTAAACTGTAAATATATATTAGATCTGTATATAGTTTTCAACGAGTGTTATTCATTAAGTTATTTTATCTTCTTTAGTTTTTTTTTTCACTTTCTTAGGACTTAGATGGGCTAACAGAGCCGCTAAAATTGTCGGAGTGGATTAATAAAAATGGCTTGGGTTAAGTAGACAACCCCGGACCAGATTCACTCCTCCAATTGACGAGCAGTCAATTTCGCCCGTCAACAAATGATGCTAGAAGGAGGGCCTGAAAACTATTAATGGCACAAGGAGGTCGCAAGACTCCTCCATCACCTACCCACTCACCTATAGTGACTGGAAGTCATTCAGACGACAAAATTGTCCCTCAAACAACAACCACATCAAACGATGATCTACGGATCATAGTTGAACCAGTAATTCCAAATCCTACGGGTGGTGACATACAAGAGATTGTTCGCCAATCTCTCATAAGAATGCACAGTGCCTTAGCTCGTATAAGACAACCAAACTGACCTCTGAACCAACCACTAGACTTCTTTGATATCAGAGAACAACTTGGAGGCACTGACCTTACTTTAAACCCTACAAATCCAATCCTCACTCCTGCAGTAGGAGGATATGGTGTACCACCATCACCACCTCCTTCATCTCCTTCTTCTTCTGGAGAAGAATCCTCTGACAAAGGCAGTTCCTCATCCCAGCCTTCGACACCACCCATACCTATGGCCAACCTAAACAATCCCGCTAGACCCTAGCTCGACCAATATGCAGTGGCCATACCTGGGCCTCAACATCCTTTACCCAAACACGCGGAGAAATGGCTCCCTAAATTTGACCCCGACTCCAAACAGATCACTGAAGATCACATAAAAAAGTTTATGTTATCCATTAGACTCCATAGTGTTGAGCACGAATATGTAGTCTATATATTGTTTCCATACACCTTTGAGGGCAATGCCTCTACCTGTTATTTTTCCCGACAACCCCACACCATCGTGTCATGTGAGAAATTTGAATCTTGTTTCCTTGAGAAGTTTGGAGACAACAAGTCTCCTGAAGTTCTAGTCATGGAGCTTTCTAGTCTAAGAATGAACCCAAAAGAAAATATCAAAGATTTTAATCAAAGATTCTTGACACTAAAGAACCGAATTCCTATGGATTCAATGCCTTCCGAGAATCTTATTATATCATATTATACGAAAGCCTTACATCAAAGCATAACCATTTGGGTAAAGAGATCCAAGAAATCCATGTTGTTAGAAGCCTTCAAAGAGGCCAGTTAGATCAAAAAAGACATTCTCATCTTAAAAGACACTACTAGCAACAAGATAGAGACTAGTTCATCATCCAAAAAGAAAATTGAAATCCTCCCTAGACCTTCCCAAAACAAAGCTCAACTTGAAAGCTCAGATTTAGAAAACTTACAGAAAGTCATTCAAAAACTGCCCAATCAAGTTATAGATTTGGAATGGACAGCCGAAGAAGCTTCTTCGAGCAAAGGGCCTTACAAACCCCCTTTTAGGAAGCCTTTTCCCACCAATTGACCTAATTCAAATACTGAAGGCCTAAATCTAGAAACCTGCAACTTTCTATTCAAACAATTCTAGAAGCACATGATAACTTGATTCCTCCCGAGATTCCTAAAGAAGTAGTTGAACAAGAGACAGTAGTAGAATATGAATCTTCTCCAAATATTTTTGGATATTTTTTGGATAGCATTTTTCAAGCTAATTTTGAAACAGTGCATCCTTACAATACTAGGAGTAAGATAACAAATAAGACTTCTTCTGAAATCATTATGACTTTGCCTCCAAAACAGTCTATATCGATTGAGACTAAACATAATTCAATAATCCCAAGTTTAGATTATGATTTGGTCGAATATTTAAAGAAGCTAAGGGCTAACATTTCTATTTATGAATTATTAAAATTCCCTTTTCTTCTGCAAAAAATGCTACAAAATATTGCAGAGAATAGCATAAATGGAAATCCGAGTAGTAACAAAGGTGGTCAGAACAACCCCAAAGTTCCTCAGAAGGCCTCCGCCAAAACTACTTCTGATCCTCACGATAAAAGAGACTTCCTGTAAATAATGTAACAAATGTAGATAAATCAGTTTTAGAGGCCACGAGTAAAAAGCAACAAGCTTTCACTATTAGTACTCGCAGAAATGTTCCTCCATTTTTGTTAACTTTTGAAATTTTCAATAGGAATGTACACAACTGCATGGTATATTTAGGTGCATCATCTAATGTAATGCCTTGGTCTATTTGTCAAAAGATTAATGCCAAAGTTCAACCATCCACCTTGAAGATTATCCAGCTTGATCAAACTAGTGTTAAAGTGATAGGTGAATTAAGAAATGTGCTTATAAGATTGTCGTCTAACCCTAAAGTTCATCAAGTGATTGATATTATTTTTGTTGATATCCCATAAGTTTATGGTCTATTTTTAAGCAGAGACTGGTGAGAACAATTACACAACTACTTTCTGATGGACTGGTCTCACTTGTGTCTGTCCGAGAATGGAAAGCCCAACAGAATCAAGGTAAATCGTGAACATTATCTGAAGTTCACGGTGACTGATTTAAATGATCCCAATGAACCATTCACTCCTTCTGTTGATTCACCTGAAATACAGGGGATGGATACTTTTTTCGGTAATTTCATGGCTGAAACTTCCACTATCACTAACCCAGAACAACAGTCTAAAATTTTGACATATACGCAGCCAACATCTTTTGCCCGGTGGTCACATGCAATCGACAACAATCAAATATGGTCTCTTTACTTTGATGGGTCAAAATCCAAGGAAGGAGCTAGTGCAGGTTGCGTGATCATCGATCCAGCAGGTAACAAGACCCTGATTTCTTGCAGGTTAGAATTCGAATGTACAAACAAAACAAAAGAATATGAGGCACTATTGCAAGGCCTCAGAAAAGAATTAGATATGAACGTTCAAAATTCGAATGTCTTTGGTGATTCGAAAATCATGGTTAGATAGGTAAAAAATTATATCCACTGTTTATCCCCACAGCTTAAAATCTACCAAACTGAGGTATGGAATTTAATGAACAAGTTCTCTGCATTTAACATAAATTCTATTCCTAGATTGAATAATTCAGAAGTTGATTTGTTAACTAACGTAGCTTCAAAACTTTTCCCTGCAGAAGGCTTGTCTCCGAATGAATTCTCCATCAAACTATTGTTCAGACCGTCCATCCCAGAAAACATCACGAATTAGAGAGTCTTTGATGATGATCAACAGATTATAAGTTTCCTGCATATGGAAGAAACTTTCCAGGGCACGGTGATCAATGAAGGTACTCATGACGAAAATCTTCACGACTTTACGATAATAATAGATCCAAGATCTCCAGAATCTTCATCAGACATGGTAAATTCTATCCCGAAATCTGTAGTTAGATTAGAAAATTTTTATGATCTTCATGACAAGTTCAGAAAATCAGTGAACTTTAAAATGAGTAGTTCCTCTTTGATGCATGAAAAGGTAAATTTGGGAACTAAAGACAACCCACAGCGCATTAATTTAGGGGTGGGGTGTTCTGAGCAAGAAAAAGTAGTGTTTATTAAGTTGTTTAAGGAATTCAAAGATGTTTTTGCTTGGACGTATGACGACCTAAAAACCTTTGATCCTAACATCATACAACACGTTATTCCTATGAAACCCCAAACCCAACCTTTTCAACAAAAGTTAAGGAAAATGCACCCTCAACTCGAACCAACTGTCAAGAAGGAATTAAACAAACTCCTGAACCCTAAGATAATCTTCCCAGTTAGGCACACACAATGGGTCTCTAATCTTGTCCCTGTCAGAAAGAAGAGTGGTGAAATCCAACTATGTGTCGATTTTTAAAATCTTAACTGAGCGTTTAATAAAGTCAACTACCCTATCCCTCCCATGGAATAGATCCTTCAACAAGTATCTAGTTCTGAAAGATTATCCTTGTTGGATGGTTTTTCAGGGTATAACCAAGTCCTGATGTCCTCTCCAGACAAACTCAAAACCACCTTCCGCACTCCATAGGGAACCTACGCTTATAGAAAGATGCCCTTTGGACTCATAAACGTCGGTGCCACTTTCCAAAGAGAGATGGACATCACTTTCTGAGGCTTAATCAATCAATTTGTCATAGTTTACCTGGATGACATCACTATCTTCTCAAAAAATAAATAAGATCATCTAGCTCATTTAAGATCTGTTCTACAGTGATGTCGTAAGTACGACATTTCTTTGAATCCTAAAAAATCTATTTTTGCAATAGAACAAGGTAAACTCCTATGATTCATTGTATCGAGCGAAGGGATGATTATCGACCTTGAAAGAACTCAATTCATTTCAAAATTGCCCCCTACCTTGTCAAAAAAGTCCATGCAATCTTTCGTAGGTCAGATAAACTTTGTTAGGAGATTCATCCCTAGCTTTTCAGAAATGGTGAGACCATTACAAAACCTAATAAAAAAGGATGTACAATACCATTGGGGACCTTTAGAAAGCCAGGATTTTAATTCAATAAAAAAGGCCATAATAGATGCTCCTTCTCTAATGAGCCCCGACTTTTCGCAAGACTTCACCCTCTACATGTTTGCTTCTGACCATTCATACGTCGTCGTCCTAACTCAAAAGAATGCTGAAAACAACGAAGTCCCAATCGCCTTTATGAGATCAGCCTTCAAGGGGGCAAAACTTAATTACCCAACAATAGATCAACAATCCTATGCTGTTTTCAAAGTAGTAAATCACTTCCAATCTTATCTTTTGAAATCTAGGATGAAAATCATTGTCCCTTACTCGGCTGTTAGAAATCTGTTAGTACAGAAAAAACTGTGTGAAAAAAGGGCAAACTGGGTCACATCCTTGTAAGATTATGACATAGAAATCACCCCAGCACAAATAGTAAGAGGCCAAGGGTTATGCAAATTGGTCGATGATTCAGCAGTAGGACAGCAAGAGGAAAATGATATGTTAAATCCAGGACAACACTATCAAAATCAAATATGATGTGCACAAAACCCTGTTAGTCCCTGGTATGATGATATAAATTTTTTTCTTATACACAGATCAACTCCCTGTCACCTTGATCCCACTAAAAGGAGAGAACTAATATTAAAATCTTCTTCTTTTCAGCTAATTAATGGCATTCTATTTCGTCAAAATTTTGATGGAGTACTAATGTGCTGCCTTGATAAAGATGAAGCAGAAAAAGTCTTATTGGAATTGCACATAGGAGAAGCTGGTGGGAATTTTGGTGGAGATACCACTACCCATAAATTATTAAAAGAAGGTTATTATTGTCCTACCCTTTTTAAAGATGCTCATGCTTTGTGTCGCAAGTGTGTAATTTGTCAAAAAGCATCCAGACGGATACAGAAACCAACCTTCCCACTGCAACTAGTTTCAGTAGACTCACCCTTTCAACAGTGGGGTGTAGATATTATAGGCCCAATCAATCTGCCATCCTCACAGTTGCATAAGTATATCATAACAACCACAGATTACTTCACTAGGTGGTCTGAGGCTGCCCCATTAAAAGCTCTAAATACTAGCCAGGTAATATCATTCTTGAATTCAAATATTATTACTCGTTTTGGTATCCCTGAATGCCTAGTATTTGATAATGCTTTTTATTTTTCATCTCTTGAGATGAGTGATTTATCTCTAGAAAAATGAATTAAATTAAAGTATTTTTCCAGCTATTACCCCAAGGAAATGGTTTGGCAGAATCGACTAATAAAAATCTGATCAAAATTATCAAGAGAACGGTCTCTGAAAACCATAAAAATTGGCATAACACACTATTAAACACAATCTGGGCTGATAGAGTAACTCCTAAAACTATTGTGGGTAACTCACCTTTCTTTCTTGTTTACGGCAGAGAGGTGATTCTTCCACTACATGTCCTCCTTCCATCTCTGCAACTATTGCAGAAAGTACAGGAAGGGGACTGTCCCCCTTTGGAGAATCGAATTAACTCTTTGTTAAAATTAGAAGAAGTGAGGGCTCAAGCAAAACGGAAATTGTATCAACATCAACTCATTGTTAAAAAATGGTTTGATTCCAATTCTGCCTCTGACAGAAATTTTGAGGTAGGTGACCTTGTCCTAAAATGCGACAAACCTCATGAGGGAAAAGGAGAACATACAAAGTTCCAGAACTTGTGGTTGGGACCATTCTTAATTGCTAAGAAATTGGGTCCCAGTTCCTTCCGATTACAGAATTTAGAGGGATAGCCACACACCTTTCCGGTGAATGACCAAGCTCTAAAAAGGTACTTCGCCTGATGACACTCCCATGTACACTGTGTAAATATTTTTGTTTTGCTTGCTATTTGCTTTTCTTTACTGGTTTGTTTTGATTTTTTATTTATGCTTATCAGTCTTTATTTTTGAGACACACATGCCTGCATCATGGGCTAGTTCAGACAAAGAGAACAGAAAAATTTCCCCTCTAAAATGACTGTTGAAGGTTGTTTAAGCATCAATTGTGATATTCTTCTGAGTTTGTAGCCATGTTAAAGATAACGTGTTATTTGAAAAGTGTTTCTTGATTTCAATCTGTAACTGAAGTTGCTCACGATCATCCATAAAAATTCTTCTTACGTTGTCCCTGTTCCTTAAGAGAACAACTCAGAGATGTCTCCCTGCTCTTGAAATTCGGTTTTATTAACAAACTATTTCTAGATCTTAATGAAGGATAGCTAATAAATTTCTTCAAGGTCTGTAATTTACTAAGATATGTCCAAAAACCAGGATTTTCAGCGTCACCCCGCTCTATTAAATATCTTTAAAACTAAATAAACTTGTAGAGAGCTGTGGGAAGTTCTTGCAAACCCACCAGGATATTGAACAAGTCTGCTGGCAGCAAGTAAATGCATGCATGACGCCAATATAACTTCACTGGGGTATTGAACAGGCCCGCTGGCAGCGAAGCAATGTCGGGTATATGAAAATTCTTAGATATGGATTCTTTTGAACTTAAATGTCCTTCATTCTGATATGGAACTTCTTGGAAGGATACAGATATCGGAGTGGGTTAAATGACATCCCTGTCAAGGCTATGGATGCCTGTTGGCAGCATCGTCTCTGTCAATAGTATTGAAGATTTTAACTTTAATATCATGACTCTCTTTTGTTAAGATTGTTGTCAGTTTTCGTCTCTTTAAAATAACAGTAATCTGAAAGTGGAATGCTTTATAATTGACAATGATGTTCAGACAACT
The DNA here is from genome assembly GCA_900067695.1 of Picea abies. Taxonomy (NCBI): domain Eukaryota; kingdom Viridiplantae; phylum Streptophyta; class Pinopsida; order Pinales; family Pinaceae; genus Picea; species Picea abies. The sequence continues at coordinate 45,571 of CBVK0101730433.1, read as the reverse complement.
TTCTAGTTGTTTTCGATTTGAAGTTTTTCCTGATTGTCCTAATCTAAACTTGTTTGTTTGGCAGAGATAACTGCTTCTGCCAGCATGTCACCATTGTTGGCAGCAATAATGTAATTTCTATTGTTTATAAGCTTCCTACATAGGGTCTCTAAATTTGTATTACTTGTCATGAGAAACGACACTTATCACTTGTCACTTTTTACATACCTTCCTTTCGATTTTTGTTTTCATGACTGTAATCATGAAAAATCACGGCTGGAATTCACACTTGATTTCGATTTTTGATCAAAGGATAACTCTTCATATGGTCTATTGTCGAATTGTCGTCTTTCGCTATGAACATGATTGTTTTCCTAGTTTATAACTCCTTTTTCTTAAAACATTCCTTGGTTACATAAGTAAAAAACCTCCCACTCATTAATATTTGATTAATAGTAATGGGGTTTGATTCATAAAATTTTTTTAACACAATGTTTGTTTGAAACTTTTACCCTGTAATCAAGTCATGAATATGTGCGCTCTATGGTATACAAGCGCTTACATCCTTACACTACCCATATCCCAAGGTATCATATGAGGTACAACATGATATTATTGCTCTGTATGGCCTTGGGATTCATGATCTCTTTCCCACACATGGTGATTAACGCTCCTTCCTACCATTTCAAACTATTACAACATTGTTTTGTTCGGGGCTATAGCTTTGTGTTTTTTCTATCGAACCCTACCTTCGATTTCCATGTTGATTCCCTATTGTTAGCCATGTATCCTATGGTGAGAATTGAGCCCAACGACATCCAAAACTTGTTATCGTTTGAAAACGCCAGAGACAACTTAGAAAGGAATGGTTGGCATTTGTTTATTGAAAAATTTGAGGGTTTCAATCTGAGAGTTTCTGAAGAGTTTGCGTTGACATTCGACAGTTGCAGAGAAAAAATAGGAGACGTGCAGCTTGAGGTAAATGAAGATTTTACAAGCCAAGCTACCAGTTTACCAGTTGTGGGGAAAAAGTGGTTCAAGAACGCAAAGGTTGAAGAGGTTCCCTAGTCATTGTTGTTCACCTCAAGGAAAATTACCAGTTGCGACCGAGGTATGCATGTTTCATCTCTAAAACCTAGATGGAATGATCTGTTAGCTATTGTGAAACAATTTATTACATGTGTAGGGAGATTTAGGTTGGTTTTCTTGTATCACCTACGATTTCTTATGAGCTTCATTGATTTCCCACTGAACATGCTCTATTTCCTCCTTATAAGTCTATACAAGATGGGAAAGAGGTTTAAGAGGCGGAAGTTTGATTCTAGTTTGTTCCATCATGGTTTATTCAAGATTATCATTATGCATCATTTGAAATTAAACAATGATTGTTGGGATGCTTTTGTGTTACGAAATGGCTTCGGTAATAGTGAGTTGGGACAAGTTGACAAGCCTGTTATCACAGAAACCCTTGTGAAACCTACCATCTCTCCTCCTTCGCTCATGCCTTGTGATCGTGTCTCTAATTTGGAACCCTCGACCTACCCTGATTCTACTCAACCCGACACTCAACCGGATTTGTATCCTAAGATTTGTGTTAAGACTATTAAAAAACCCACAGGGAAAAAGCTTAGGGGCAACGTTGATGTCAATTATAAGAATAAAAAGGCTTCCCATTGGGTTTCATGATGTTCTCAAAACAAACCCAAACCCTGTGCTAACACAAAAAACACAATTGTGGTTAGTGAGGATTTGGATTCGAAAATTGAAAGTTTCTTGGCTGAAGAGTATCCATATTCGTATGGACTTTGTCATGAAAGACCCTACGGTTATGTTACCAACCTACCACCGTGTCTAAAGGACAATCCTAATTTTCCTGGAATCAAACTCTGTGATGAACCTACATGTCAAATGGACGATTCTCCAGCTGTTAATACTATCAGTGCCAATACACAGTCTCCACATCCGCACTGTAATGAATGTTGATCTTGGATCGACAAGTATTACAAGGATGTGCCTTTACTACAGTTTGGGATTAAATCTTTGGAAGAATAGGTGTATTCGTTAATAAAGGAGAATAGCAGACTCCAATCGATAGCTCAAACCAAAGACAAACACCAAAAAACCACAGGGTCTGTAATTTTTAAGAATGTGGAAGTAGCAACAACAATAGTAAATTCAACGATTATTTGATTTGTTTGAGTCCCTTAATTTGAGGTATGATCCTTCTAAAAGTTTAGTATGATTCTGTCTTTCTCAATTTAGGATACACGATTTTTTTGCACATATTACTTTTTAGTTTGTTTTGATTGATTGAATAAAATATGATTCTAGTTATAATTATAACTAGATATAGAATTGTGAGATTCTGTAGCTAGTTAGAAAAATTTGAATTACTTGTTTTGAAAACTGAAAATACATCTAAAATATTTTTATTTTTATTTGTTTTCAGGAACCCATGATTTCTAAGGACATTTGAAGCATGTTGACGGGCGAAAATGACCGTCCGTCAATTGGGAGAGTGGAACCGGTCTGGGGTTGTCCAATAACCCAAGCCGTTTGGGATGAACCACCCTGATGGGTTTAGCGGATCCGTTAGCCGATCTAAGGTCTTAAGAAAACAAAAAAAAGAAAACTACTCTAACTAACTAATCTAACTAAAAATTACTATTAAAACAAACTAAACTAATCTAACTAAAAAGAAATAAAACAAACTAATAAACTAATCTAACTATTCTATATATATATATATACAAAAACTAACTAAACTAAACAACTAATATACTAACTTTAACTACAAATCTAAACTACACATATATCTAACTACACTACTTAGATTATACTAACAAACTACCTATTAAATACTGAAAAACAAACTGACCTGAAGGAACGCTCCAGGTTCGTACTGTGTGTAATGGTTGTCTTAGTTGATCGGAGGGAGGAAACCCGCACCGAATTATCCAGAAGCTTATCGTAAACAATAATTTGCAGTTCTCTTCAACTATGATTACAAGGCAAACAAGACATAAAAATTACAACAATCTTATGATTTATAAATCTTCACAGTTAGATAAACCTGTATGCAAAGATCCATACGAAATGATTCAATTAATGATGAAGAGAAATCTGTGATTCATTAATTGAAACAAAGTAATTGTTGAATTTTTATGTAGTGAAAGAAATCAGATATGGATAGCACATTAATCAAATCATATCATTATGCAATAGATTATGATAGCTAAAGTAGTTTATAATCAACTGGAAATTGATAAGCATAAACTTGAAAAAAAAGATTGATATATTGAAAGAGAAAGTTGTAGCAAGACATCAACTCTTGTCTTAGTTTGTATTAGAAATCCATAGCTTGGTTCTCCCACAAGTGAGGATGCTCCTTATTACAAAAAATAATAAGTATTTAAAGACCTTCCATAGGGTAAAACATCCCTATGGAAGTTATCAAAACTGTTTACATAAAATATGGAAAAATATCCCAAGTCTGACTAAACTAGGAACCTAAAATAAAAACTAAATCACACAAATATCTCCTAGACTGTCTAGCATGCCCAATGAAATTCGGATGTACTTGAAAGGGTAAAAAATGGACAAGTTAGGAGGATATTAGTTGATAAAAATGATAAAAAATCTAATTCTATAGACTAGCTACAGAAGCTTGCGATTCTGTAGCTGGTCAAAATCAAACATAGAATGAACATTAAAATCAATTCAAATATTTGAAAATACATTCAAACTATCAAAATATATTTGATTGCAAAAATCCTTATTCAAATCGACACTTGTATGCAATTTGAACAAACTAAATCAAATGATAAACTAGATAGCTATACTCTGTTTAATTCATTACCAATTCGGGTATACAAAATCGTATTGAATAATAATGAAATTGTTTCATATCAAATTGAAATCGATACAGTTAAACAAATCATAGGCAATCATTTATGCAACCTCATCAACAGGAAACACAATCGAATCCAAACAAGATCATTTTCTCAAACTGATATAATTGTATTAAATATAAACGATCATGCTAATAGAGAATCAAATCAAAACTGGTATGTAAACTATCACATACGAAATCATAATGGGATCAATCAGTTGATAACAGGGTCTGTGGGATTCACCAAATCGTTTATTATTGCCAATTGGGGGCGGACGAAATCGATTGACTTTCAATAAAAATATTACTAGCATTTATTTCAAAACGAACTATTAACCGAATTTGATAGAGATAACATATGTCGATCTGGGTTTAACCAACTCGTTTTGAAAATTAAAATCAAATAGAGCAGTATCAAGTCTATTTTTTATACGAATCCAACTCATAAAATCAATTGTACTAACTGAAGATACACAACAATCCAATCAAGACAAGAGAAAATTGAGCAGTTGGAGTTTAACATAGTCGTTGTGAATCAAAACCGTTCCATGATTCGGGCGTAGATATCTTTTGCACAGGATTAAATGAGAATATCGTTTCCATACAAAATAGAGTCGTTCTTTCCAAATCAAAGTCGAACAAAGTTTTATTTCTGATTTAGAAGATTACATCACACAACAATTCAAACTCACGAAATCATTCCAAAATCACAGCATACAAACTAAATCAGAGCCGATATAATCCAACCATAACGAAATCATACCAAATCAAAACATGCAACCATAACGAAATCATACCAAATCAAAACATGATCGTGCTCTAATTTTAGCATAAAAATCTCCTGTACAGGTCAGATGAAAGCAAACCATTGATTTTGTTAACTCAGACCAAAATTCAAACGAATCAAAACAAATAAAAACCAATCAATTGCTAAACTGGGCATGGCCAAATCATTTAACCAAATCATAACCTCATTTAATTTTAGCAAAACGAAAACAATGTACAGGATGAACAACATAACCATTTTTTATATGGCTATAACAGAGTCATTTCGAACAATAGACAGAGCTATTTGAAAACCAAACTCAAATCATTATATTAATCCTAGCAATTCAAAAAATGAAATTGATACCTAAATTCATACCTGGATGACGAGCAAATAGCTTGATCATGACATTTTGGAATTGACGACGACTGCAGCCGATTCGACATTGCTAAAAATGATCGAACCAGTGGTTTTTTGCTTCCTATCATTTGCTTGAAGCTTGTCCCTTTGGCTTGTCAATACTATAACTTGGTTTTCCTACACTTTGATTTTTGATTGAAGTAAGGGAACGTCTATATAGTATCATTCCAACCACACATCACATTGGTCACATGACGACTGTCTGGGCTTCGAAAATGTAGGTAAGGGTTTGGTTGCATCGCCGAGGGTTTCGTTAGGAAGCTTGATCCTATGGTAGATAGGATTTCTCCTTAGGCAAGGGGGTAGATTAGAAACAAAGTCATAGGGTGGCTTGGAGCACAGACCTTGGGAGTAAGGGTACTCACTAGCTAGGAAGCATTCTATGTCATAGTGAGAATATTCACTGAGGACTATGGACTTCTACACAGCACTAGGTTTAGGATTATTCCTAGCCATTCTCGATATAAGCCGAGCATTCTTTTTAACTTTTCCATCAACAATAGGGTTTCCCTTGACCTTTTTGCTCACAGGATTTTTTATAGCCTAAACCTTGTCTGCTAAGACGTCGGGTAGGTCGATATCAGGTACGACCGAGGGTTTAGGAGAGGGAAGTAGGACATGGAAGGGAATGGGTGGCTCGACCTTGATTTCACTAACCACAGGCTTGTCAACTTGGATAGGCTCTGCATCAGCAAAACCATTCCAAGAGATAAAAGCTTGCTAGCTATCACCGTGAAGATTTAAGTGATGAACAACGATGAGTCTGATTAGGTTATGGTGGAACAAGCTACTATCATCCTTTTCTCTTTTAAACCTCTTAGCCATTTTATAAAGACTTCGTTGTAAATAAAAAGGCATATTCAATGGATACCCCATAAAATTCATAAAAAGTCGAAGGTGATAAAGAAAAACCAGTCCATATCGACCCTCACAAGTCACAAATTGTTTAACCACCATCAAAAGGTCATGCCATCTTGGTTTAAGTGTGGAAATGGGCATACCTATTTCATAGGATGTGACCTTTCGTGAGACGAACAGTAGTGGCCATGGCACCTCCTCAACTTTAGATTTTTTGAACCATCGCTGGCCTGTGCCTGCTAACCCGGTGGAAAAGCTAATGAACTCTTCACTGATTTCCAGCTGAATGTCACCTACCTTGGCCCTACAGCCATCAAAATTCAAGGCGAACTGTTGTGCAACAAATAGATTAAAACCCTGAAACCGTTGTACAAAGCTGAGCCAACCGCTATCCTGTAAGTCTTTCCAGGCATTGTCGAACATTAGCAAGGCTTGGCTACCATTCGGCTCAATTCACACCACTGGTGCCATAGGGAAGAGCACACGGTGAATGATCCAGGGTTTGAATGCAACATACATAGGAAAAAAACGCCCAAAGGCTTACCTAAGCTAACAGAGGTGAAACAGGGATAGGAGCAACATTAATGACATCGTGCGAAGGTGGTGGATCTATTTGCTGGACATGCATAATAGTCATTACCGAGGTACAACCGCCGACTCTTTCAACTATACAAATCACAATGCACATGTGTTATAACTATCCCATTTCAATCAATCAATTGGAACCTTTGGTAAGTGGATAAACCATGTGCGCAATGAAACGTTATGCCATAGTTTTAAAACCAAACATACAAATCGAAACCAATACCAAGTGTTGGAACAATGCGCCAATGCGTTTTGATAACATGAACTAGGTGTCATATTAAATGATATATATCAAGGGTTTAACCATAACACCTATGTATTTTTATGAAACCAATGGTCAAGTAGATCAAATCAAAGAACATATAAATCCAATTACCAATGTATCACAACCTCAATTACTCATGAAACGAAATTACATAATCAATCAAAGAATGTCCAATGAGTACAGATCAAAATTTTTTACCGACTACATAATGATAAGTAAAATGTAAGCGCAATAGGAATATCAACAAGAAGGATAACGACAATTCAATAATGATTTTAATGCGACTTCGAAAGACCAAGTTTTCACGCTTATAGTCGTGAAAACAAAAACAAAGGTAAGTGTGTGAATGGCACAAAAATAAAAGTGTCTTTTATTAGAGAATTGCGACGAAAAATTAAGGTTTGTGAAAACTGGTGTAGGCAGCTTATAAGATAGTGGGAAAATGTGAATTGGCTGCCAAAAATGGCGAGACACTGGTAGAAGTAGTTATCTCTTCCAAAAGGACAAATTCAGATTAGGACAGCAAAGATAATTCCAACTCAAAAACAACAACCAAAAAATCGTATAAACATCATCATTAACCAACTATTCCAGCAGTTCTTTAAAAGATGAAAACAGATAACAGTCCTAAGACCAGTGAGTCATGACATTAAAGATAAAATCTCCAATATTGTTGATAGAGCCACTACTGCCAGCAAGCATCCATAGCCTCGACAGGGTTGCCATTTAACCCACTCTGACATCTATATCCTACCAAGAAGTTCTATATCAGAATAGAGGACATTAAAGAGGTTTCTTATTTGCAAATTTTCATATAACCGACATTACTTCGCTGCCAACGGGCCTGTTCAGTACCCCGACGAAGTTGTCTTGGCGTCATGCATGCATTTACCCGCTGCCAGCAGACCTGTTCAACATCCTGGCAGGTTTACAAGCACTTCCCACAGCTCTATTAATAATTTATTTTTTTTGTTTTTCAAAGATATATAGTTGAGCGGGGTGACGTTGAAAATCATGACATTTGAACATATTTTTTTTAGGCCTCATCAGAATTTTTTAAATTGTGCTTTATTAAGATCCAGAGATGTTTCATTTACAAATAAACAACTTCCTAAGGCAGGGAGACATCTTATGAGTCATTCCTTTAAGGAATAGGGATAGTGTAAAAAGATGATAGATGATCATGACAAGATTTACTCAGAGATCGAAATCAGTCATCTTCTTTCAAACAACAGACTTTTGCCAACAGAGATATAAATTTCAGAAATATACCATCAAAGTTTATACAATTTTCTCAGTAGTTATTTCAGCGAAGGAATTTTCTATTGTCTTTGTATGAATAGCTCAGTGTACAGGTATGTGTATTTCAAAAAACACAAGATGATAAATTCAAAGGAAAAATCAAAAACAAAAAGAAAACGAAAAAGCAAACAGAAGCAAAAATATGTACATAATATACAAGGGTTGTCATCAAGCAAAGTATCTTTTCAAGGCTTGGCCATTCACCGGGTAGGTGTCAGGCTGCCCCTCAAGATTTTACAATCGAAAAGAACTGTGACCCAATTTTTCAGCAATTAAAAACGGTCCAAGCCATAATTTTTGAAATTGTGTGTGTTCTCCCTTTCCCTCATGTGGTTTGTCCCATTTCAAGATGAGATCACCTACTTCAAAATTCCTACCAGAAGTAGAGTTAGAATTGAACTAGCTTTTAACCAATAGTTGATGCTGATCTAACTTATGTTTAGCTTGTGCTCTTACCTCTTCTAGCTTCATCAAAGAGTTAATTCGGTTTTCCAAAGAGGGAGAATTTTTTTCTTGGATTTTCTGTGACAACTGAAGTGAAAGAAGAAGAATGTGAGGTGGCAGAATTGCTTCTCTTCCATAAACGAGAAAAAAGGGGGAGTTACCTACAACAAATTTTGGCATTTTCCTATCATCCCACAGCGCGTTCAACGGTGCATTGTGCCAATTCTTGTGATTTTCAACCACCGTTCTCTTGATGATTTTAATCAAGTTCTTGTTTGTCGATTCTGCCAATCTGTTGCCCTGAGGATAATAGCTAGCAAAATAATTCAAATTAATTCTTTTTTCCAAAGTGAACTCACTCATCTCAAGGGAGGAAAAGTAAGAAGCATTATCGAATACTAAACAATCAGGGATACCGAAATGAGTGATAATATTCGAGTTTAAAAAGGCAATTACCTGACTGGTGTTGACAGTTCTTAACACGACAGCTTCAGACCATCGGGTAAAGTAATTTATGGTTGTCACAATAAACTTGTGATGTTGTGAGGACGGGGTGTTGATTGGACCTATGATATCAAGGCCCCACTGCTGAATAGGAGAATCTACTGAAACAGGCTGCAAAGGAAAGGCTGGTTTTTGTAACCACCCTGATGCTTTTTGACAAATGATACATTTACGACACAAGGCATGGGTGTCTCTAAAAAGTGTGGGCCAGTAATAACTAGCTCTTAAAACCTTATGGGCAGTGGTGTCACCACCAAAATGACCACTAGCTTCTCTTGCATGCAACTCTAGGAAGAGTTTTTCTGCTTCGTCTTTTTCAAGACAACGCATTAGTACGCTGTCAAAACTTTGATGAAACAAGATACCATTAACTAGATGAAAGGAGGTAGACTTTAATCTCAACGCTCTTCTTTTAGTGGGATCCAAGTGACGGGGGGCTAACCCATGTTCAAGACAGAATCTTATATCGTCATACCAAGGACTAACAGGGTTTTGTGTGCAACAGATTAGATTTTGATCGTGTTGTCCTAGGTTTGACGTATCGCTTTCTTCTTGTTGTCCTACTGCTGAATCAACAACTAACTTGCATAACCCTTGGCCTCTCACTATCTGAGATGGGGTGATTTCTAAGTGGTACTTTTGCAAGGAGTTGACCCAGTTAGCCCTATTTTCACCTAGTTCCTTCTGCACTAACATGTTCCCGATGGCTGGGTAAGGGACAATGACTTTCGTCCTTGAATTCAAAAGATAGGACCGGAAGTGCTTGACTTCTTTGAAAATAGTGTAAGCCTGTCGATCTACCACTGGGTAATTAATTTCAACGCCTTTGAAAGTAGAGCTCATAAAGGCAATGGGTACTTCATTGTTCTTGACATTCTTTTGGGTTAGGACGACAGCATAGGAACGGTCAGAAGCAAAAGTGTAGAGTGTAAAGTCTTGAGAAAAATAGGGGCTCATGAGAGACGGAGCATCTATTATGGCCTTCTTTATTGCATTAAAAGCTTGATTTTCTAGGGGTCCCTAGTGATATTAGGTGTCTTTATTAATTAGGTTCTGCAAGGGTCTGACCATTTCAGATAAGCAGAGGACAAATCTTCTCACAAAGTTAATCTAGCCTAAGAAAGACTGCATAGATTTTTTGGATGTAGGAGCAGGGAGTTTCGCGATGAATTGAGTCATTTCGAGGTTGATAATCATCCCTTCTCTTGACACAATAAATCCTAAGAGTTTACCCTGTTCTACTACAAAGATGGATTTTTTAGGATTCAAGGAGATGTTGTATTTACGATATCGCAGTAGAAGGACTCGTAAGTGAGCTAGATGATCGTTTTTGTTTTTAGAAAATACGGTGACATCATCTAAGTAAACTACAATGGACTGATTGATTAAGCCTCAGAAAGCAATGTCCATTTCTCTCTGGAACATGGCACCATCATTAATCAATCCAAAGGGCATTTTTCGATAAGAATAAGTGCCCCACGGGGTATGGAAGGTAGTTTTAAGTTGGTCTGGTGGAGACATCAGGACTTGGTTGTACCCCGAGAAACCATCCAGTAAGGATAGCCTCTCAGAACCAGATACCTGTTGAAGGATCTGTTCCATGGGTGGGACAGGATAGTTGTCTTTATTAGATGCTCTATTAAGGTTTCGGAAATCGACACAGAATCAGATTTCGCCACTTTTATTTCGGACTGGGACAAGGTTAGAAACCCATTGAGTGTGCCTAACAGGAAAAATTATCTTAGCATTTAGGAGTTTATTCAATTCTTTTTGAACGGTCGGTTCGAGCTTAGGGTGCATTTTCCTTAGTTATTGTTGAAAGGGTAAGGTTTGGGGCTTCATAGGAATGACATGCTGTATGATGTTAGGGTCGAACGTTTTAAGGTCGTCATACACCATGCAAAGACATCTTTAAATTCTTTGAACAATTTAATAAATGCAAATTTTTCTTGTTTAGAACATCCTACCCCTAGATTAATGCACTACGGATTGTCCTTAGTTCCTAAGTTTACTTTTTCATAAGATAACGAGGAACTATTGGTTTTACAGTTGACCGTCTTTTTAAATTTATCTTGAAGATCATAAAATTTCTCTAATCTAACTACAGATTTAGGGATCGAGTTTACCATATCCGATGAAGATTCAAGAGTTCTTGGATCTGGTATTACCGTGAAATCGCGCAAATTGTCATCGTGTGTGTGTTCGTCTATCACCGTTCCTTGAAAGGTTTCTTCCATGTGCAGAAAGTTAATAATCTATTGATCATCGTCAAAAACTCTCTAGTTCGTGATGTTGTCAGGAAAGGATGGCCGGAACAGCAGCTCAATGGAGAATGCATCTAGGGACAAGCCTTCTGCGGGAAGGAGTTTAGAATCTACATTAGCTAATAAATCTGCTTCAAAGTTATTCAATCTAGGAATAGAATTTATATTGAAAGCAGAAAATGTGTTCATTAAATTCCATACCTCAGATTGGTAGCTTTTGAGATGCAGAGACAGATAGTGGATAGAATCTCTTACCTGTCTAACCACTATTTCAGATTCGCCAAAGATGGTTAAATTTTGAATGTTCATATCCGAAGCTTTTCTGAGATCTTGCAGTAAAGCCTCATATTCTGCAGTGTTATTAGTACATTCAAACTCTAACCTACATGCAATTAATTTTTTGTTATCTACCGGATCGATAATAACGCAGCCTGCTCCAACTCCTTCTTTGGACTTTGACTCATCAAAATATAGAGACCAAATTTGATTTCGATCGGGCACATGGGATCGTTGCGTAGAAGCTGTTGGCTGCATGTATGATACAATCTCGGACTGTTGTTTTGGATTGGTGATAGCTGAAGCCTCAGCCATGAAGTTGCCGAAAAAGGTGTCCATCCCTTGTACTTAGGGTGAATCAGCAGAAGGTGTAAATGGTTCGTTGGGATCGTTTAAATCTGTGACCGTGAACTTAAGGTAGCGTTCATGATTTACCTTGATCTTGTTAGGTTTATCGTTGTATGGAAGCCATAGATGAGATCAATCTATCACGGAATAACCATGTAGCTGTTCCGACCAGTCCCTGCTTAAAAATAGACCATACACTTCTGGAATATCCACAACAATTATATCAATGACTTGATGAACCTTGGGGTTAGATGATAATATTATAAGCACATTCTTTAGTTCGCCTATAACTTTAACATTGGTCTGATCAAGTTGTATGATTTTTAAAGTAGATGGTTCAACTTCTGCGTTAATCTTCTGACATATAGACCATGGCATCACATTGGATGATGCTCCTGAGTCTACCATACAATTGTGCACATTTCTATTAAATATTTCGAAAGTTAACAAAAATGGAGGTACATTTTTGCGAGTACTAAGAGTGGTAGTTTGTGGATTTTTACTCGCAGTTTCTAAAGCTACTTTATCTACATTACTTACATTATTTACATTACTTACAGGAAGGATCCATTTATCTTGAGGATCAGGATTTTTTTTAGTGGAAGTCTTCTAAGGAACTTTGTTCTGCACAACCTTATTACCACTTGAATTACCATTTTTGCCATTCTCTGAGATATTCTGTAACATTTTTTGTAGCAGAAAGGGAAATTTCAATAACTCATAAACAGAAATGTTAGCTCTCAACTTTTTAAGATCTTCAACTAAATCATAATCTAAGTTGGGGTTCACATTACTCTGTTTAGTTTCAGCTGATTTAGATTGCTTTGGAGGTGAAGTCGTAGTGTTTTCGGAAGAAGGTTTGTTCGTTGTCTTACTCCTAGTATTATAGGGATGTACTGTCTCGAAGTTAGCTTGAAATATGCTATCTGAGAAGTGTCCAAAAATGTTTGGAGAAGACTCTTCTTCTTGAACTATCTCTTGTTCAACTATCTCCTTAGGAATATCAGGAGGCATCAAGTTATCTTGGGCTTCTAGAATTGTTTGAAGAGCACATTGCGGATTTTCTAGATTAAGGCCTTCGGTGGTTGGATTAGGTCGGTTGGTAAGAAAAGGCTTCCGAAACGGGGGTTTGTAAGGCCCTTTGCTCGAGGAAGCTTCTTCGGTCGTCCTTTTTAAGTTTATAACTTGATTTAACAGTTTTTGAACAACTTTAGTTAAGTTTTCTAAATCATAGCTTTCAGGTTGTGTTTTACTTTGAGTGGGTCTGGGGAGGATTTCGATTTTCTTTTTGGAAGAAGAACTAGTCTATGTTTCATTGCTAGTAGAGTCTTTAAGACTAAGTATATCTTTTTTGATCTAGCTGGCCTCCTCGAAGGCTTCTAACAATGTGGCTTTCTTAGATTGTTTAACCCAAATAGCTATACTTTGATGCAAATCTTTAGTGTAGTATTCTATTATAAGACTCTCGGCAGGTATGGAATCCATAGGGATTCGGTTTTTAATTGTTAAGAATCTTTGATTAAATTCTTTAACTTTCTCTTTTGGGTTCATTTTTAAGCTAGAAAGGTCCATGACTAGGACTTCCAGAGGCTTATCGTCTCCGAACTTTTCCAAAAAGCATGACTCAAACTTTTCCCAAGACACGATGGTATGGGGTTGTTGGGAAAAGTACCATGTGGATGCACTTCCCTTGAAAGTATAGGGGAACAACCTACAGACAACGTCTTCGTGTTTGAAATTGCGGAGTCTTATGGCTAACATAAATTTTTTAATGTGATCTTCAGCGATCTATTTAGATTCAAGGTCAAACTTGGGAATCCATTTCTCCGGGTGTTTAGGTAAAGGATGTTGAGATCCAGGTATAGCTACGACATACTGGTCAAGCCAAGGTCTAGTAGGGTTGTTCTGATTTTCCATTGGTGTAGTGGGTGTGGAAGGCTGAGAAGGGGAATTGCCTTCGTCAGAGGAATCTCCTCCAGAAGAGGAAGGAGATGATGGAGGTGGTGAAGGAGGTATCCTAGATCCTCTTGCAACAAGATTTAAGATTGGATATGAAGGATTCAAAATGAGATCAGTGCCTCCTAATTGTTCCCTGATATCAGAGAAATCCAAAGGTTGGTCCAACGGACGAATTGGTTGCCTCAAATGGGCCAAGGCACTATGATTTCTTATAAGAGATTGACAGACAATTTCTTATATGTCACCACCTGTAGGATTAGGGGTTGTTGGTTCAACTGTGATCTGTGGATCGTCGGTTGATGTTATTGTTGTTTGAAGGGGAATATTATCTTTCGAATGGCTTCTAGTCACTATAGGTGAGCGATTAGGTGGTGGGGGAGTCTTGAAACCGCCTCGTTCCATTAATTAATTTCAGACCCTCCTTCTAGCGCCATTTGTTGATGAGCGAAAATGACTGTCCGTCAACTAGGAGAGTGGAACCGGTCCGAGGTTGTCTAATAACCCTAGTCGTTTGGGATGAACCACCCTGACGGGTTTAGCGGCTCCATTAGCCTATCTAAGGTACTAAGAAAAAAAAAACAAAAAAAACTAAGTTCTAACTAACTAATCTAACTAAAAATAACTATTAAAACAAACTAAACTAATCTAACTAAAAAGAAATAAAACAAACTAATAAACTAATCTAACTATTCTATATATATATATATACAATCTACTATCTAATACTATACTAACTCTAAGAAATCAAATATCTAACTACTAAATGAAATAAATCTTATTCACAAAATGTACAATATTAACAATTTACAGATTTGAATGAAAACCTGAAAAACTCATTTGTATTCTGCCCTAAGACAGAGAGAGATATTTTTTGTTGATTTTATAATTTTATGAACACAAAAACTAACTAAACTAAAAAACTAATATACTAACTTTAACTACAAATCTAAACTACACATATATCTAACTACACTACTTAAATTATACTAACAAACTACCTATTAAATACTGAAAAACAAACTGACCTGAAGGAACGCTCCAGGTCCGTCCTGTGTGTAATGATTGTCTTAGTTGATCGGAGGGAGGAAACCCGTACCGAATTATCCAGGAGCTTCTCGTAAACAATAAGTTGTAGTGCTCTTCAAATATGATTACAATACAAACAAGACATAAAAATTACAACAATCTTATGATTTATAAATCTTCACAGTTAGATAAACCTGTATGCAAAGATCCATACTAAATGATTCAATTAATGAAGAAGAGAAATATGTGATTCATTAATTGAAACAAAGTAATTGTTGTATTTTTAAGTAATGAAAGAAATCAGATATGGATAGCACATTAATCAAATCATATCATTCTGTAATAGATTATGATAACTAAAGTAGTCTATAATCAACTACAAATTGATAAGCATAAACTTGAAACAAAAGATTGATATATTGAAAGCAAAAGTTGTAGCAAGACATCAACTCTTGTCTCAGTTTGTATTAGAAATCCATAGCCTGGTTCTCCCACAAGTGAGGATGCTCCTTATTACAAAAAATAATAAGTATTTAAAGACCTTCCACAGGGTAAAACATCCCTGTGGAAGTTATCAAAACTGTTTACATAAAATCTGGGAAAATATCCCAAGTCTGACTAAACTAGGAACCTAAAATAAAAACTAAATCACACAAATATCTCCTAGACTGTCCAGCATGCCCAATGCAATTCGGATGTACCTGAAAGGGTGAAAAATGGACAAGTTAGGAGGATATTATGTTGATAAAAATGATAAAAAATCTAATTCTATAGACTAGCTATAGAATCTTGCGATTTTGTAGCTGGTCTAAATCATACACAGAATCAGCATTAAAATCAATTCAAATCTTTGAAAATACATTCAAACTATCAAAAGATATTTGATTGCAAAAATCCTTATTCAAATCGACACTTGTATGCAATTTGAACAAACTAAATCAAATGATAAACTAGATAGCTATACTATGTTTAATTCATTACCAATTCGGGTATACAAAATTGTATCGAACAATAATGAAATCATTTCATATCAAATTGAAATTGATACAGTTAAACAAATCATAGGCAATCATTTATGAAACCTCATTAATAGGAAACACGATCGAATCCAAACAAGATCATTTTCTCAAACTGATATAATTGTATTAAATATAAATGATCATGCTAATAGCGAATCAAATCAAAACTGGTATGTAAACTATCACATACAAAATCATAATGGGATCAATCAGTTGATAACAGGGTCTGTGGGATTCGCCAAATCGTTTATTATTGCCAATTGGGGGTGGACGAAATCCATTGACTTTCAATAAAAATATTACTAGCGTTTATTTCAAAAGGAACTATTAACTGAATTTGATAGAGATAACATATGTCGATATGGGTTTAACCAACTCGTTTTGAAAATTAAAATCAAATAGAGTAGTATCAAGACTATTTTTGATACGAATCCAACTCATAAAATCAATCATACTAACTGAAGATACACATCAATCCAATCAAGACAAGAGAAAATTGAACAGTTGGAGTTTAACATAGTCGTTGTGAATCAAAACTGTTCCATGATTCGGGCGTAGATATCTTTTGCATAGGCTTAAATGAGAATATCATTTCCATACAAAACAGAGTCGTTCTTTCCAAATTGGAGTCGAACATAGTTGTATTCCTGATTTAGAATATTACATCACACAACAATTCAAACTCACGAAGTCGTTCCAAAATCACAACATACAAACTAAATCAGAGCCGATATAATCCAACCATAACGAAATCATACCAAATCAAAACATGATCGTGCTCTAATTTTAGCATAAAAATCTCTTGTACAGGTCAGATGAAAGCAAACCATTGATTTCATTAACTCACACCAAAAGTCAAACGAATCAAAACAAATGAAAACCAATCAATTTCTAAACTGGGCACGGCCAAATCATTTAACCAAATCATAACCTCATTTAATTTTAGCAAAACGAAAACAATGTACAGGATGAACAACATAACCGTTTTTTATATGGCTATAACAGAGTCATTTTGAACAATAGATAGAGCTATTTGAAAACCAAACTCAAATCATTATATTAATCCTAGCAATTCACAAAATGAAATTGATACCTAAATTCATACCTGGATGACGAGCAGACAGCTTGATCATGACATTTTGGAATTGACGATGGCTGTAGCCGATTCGACATTCCTAAAAATGATGGAACCAATGGTTTTTTGCTTCCTATCATTTGCTTGAAGCTTGTCCCTTTGGCTTGTCAATACTATAACTTGGTTTTCCAATGCTTTGATTTTCGGTTGAAGTAAGGGAATGTCTATATAGTATCGTTCCAACCACACATCACATTGGTCACATGACGACTATTCGGGCTTCGAAAATGCAGGTAAGGGTTTGGTTTCATCACCGAGGGTTTTGTTAGGAAGCTTTATACCAGGGTAGATAGGATTGTTCCTTAGGCAAGGGGGTAGATTAGAAACGAATTCATAGGGTGGCTCGAAGCACAGAACTTGGGAGTAAGGGTACTCACTAGCTAGGAAGCATTCTATGTCAGAGTCAGAATCTTCACTGAGGACTATGGGCTTCTGCTCAACACTAGGTTTATTTTTATTCCTAGCCATTCTCGAGATAAGCCGAGCATTATTTTTAGCTTTTCCATCAACAGTAGGGTTTCCCTTTACCTTTTTGCTCACAGGAATTTTTATAGCCTCAACCTTGTCTGCTAAGACGTTGGGTAGGTCGATATCAGGGTCGACTGAGGGTTTAGGAGAGGGCAGTAAGACATGGAAGGGCACGAGTGGCTCGACCTTGGTTTCACTAACCATAGGCTTGTCAAATTGGATGGGCTTTGCATCAACAAAACCATTCTAAGAGATAAAATCTTGCCAGCTATCACTGTGAAGATTTAAGTGATGAACAACGATGAGTCTAATTAGGCTGTGGTGGAACAAGCTACTATCATCCTTTTCTCTTTTAAACCTTTTAGCCATTTTATAAAGACTTCGTTGTAAATAAAAAGGCATATTCAATGGATACCCCATATAATTCATTAACAGTCGAAGGTGATAAAGAAAAACCAGTCCATATCGACCCTCACAGGTCACGAATTGCTTAACCACCATCAAAAGGTCATGCCATCTTGGTTTAAGCGTGGAAATGGGCATACCTCTGTCACAGGATGTGACCTTTCATGAGACGAACAGTAGTGGCCATGGAACCTCCTCAACTTTAGAGTTTTTGAACCATCGTTGGCCCGTGGCCACTAACCCATTGGCAGAGCTAATGAACTCTTCACTGATTTCCAACTGAATGTCACCTACCTTGGCCCTACAGCCATCAAAATTCAGGGCGAACTGTTTTTCAACAAATAGATTAAAACCCTCAAACCGTTGTACAAAGGTGAGCCAACCGCTATCCTCTAAGTCTTTCTAGGAATTGTTGAACAGTAGCAAGGCTTGGCTACCGTTCGGCTCAATTCGCACCACTGGTTCCATAAGGAAGAGCACACGATGAACGAGCCAGGGTTTGAATGCAACATACACAGGAACAAAACGCTTGAAGCCTTACCCAAGCTAACAGAGGTGAAACAGGGATAGGAGCAACATTAATGACATCATGTGAAGGTGGTGGAGCTATTTTTTGGCCATGCAGAATAGTCATTACCAAGGTACAACCGCCGACACTTTCAACTATACAAATCACAACGCACATGTTTTATAACTATGCCATTTCAATCAATCAATTGAAACCTTTGGTAAGTGGATAAACCATGCGCGCAATCAAACATTATGCCATAGTTTTAAAACCAAACATACAAATCGAAACCAATACCAAGTGTTGGACCAATGTGCCAATGTGTTTTGATAACATGAACTAGGTGTCATATTAAATGATATATATCAAGGGTTTAACCATAACACCTATGTATTTTTATGAAAACAATGGTCAAGTAGATCAAATCAAAGAACATATAAATCCAATTACCAATGTATCACAACCTCAATTACTCATGAAACGAAATTACATAATCAATCAAAGAATGTCCAATGAGTACAGATCAAAATGTTTTGCCAATTGCATAATGATAATTAAAATGTAAGCGCAATAGGCATATCGACAAGAAGGATAATGACAATTCAATAATGATTTTAATGCAACTTCGAAAGACCAAGTTTTCACGCTTACAGTCGTGAAAACAAAAACGAAGGTAAGTGTGGGAATGGTGCAAAAATAAAAGTGTCATTTACTAGAGAATTGCGACGAAAAATTAAGGTTTGCGAAAACTGGTGTAGGCAGCTTATAAGACAGTGGAAAAATGTGAATTGGCTGCCAACAAAGCACTATTGGCATCTCTCATCCATACTATCTTTATGTTTTTGGTTAATAGATTAGGCTGTTAGTTTTTGGTATCAAGTAAAATATGGGAGGTTGCATCCCCCACATCTTTTGGAACAAATTAGATGTTATCATTAGGAAACATTTTGTTCCTGGAACCTATATAAGTATATTATTTTGTAAACTTGAAATCATCTCTACCTAGGGCAAAAACTATGGATTTCTGATTTATAGACCTGAATAGAATATGATATTTTCATAGCTTTAGCTTCTCCATATCGTGTTTTTATTCAAGTTATGATTATTTTGATTTGTAATTAGATTGTGATTGCTTTACCTATCATGGTTTATTGCAGATTGGTATGATAAAATTTATATGATATCCATGTTTTATGTCCCATATTTAACATACAATTATTATTCTATTCAAACTTGAGATTAAGAGATTTATCTTCATCATTCGTTGAACATTTATACACAAGTTTTCACAACATGATTTATCTCAATGTGGCCACTTGTGAAATTATAAGATTGTTGTTACTATATCTCTTATATGTTCTATCATTTGGATTCAATCATTACTACTTCACGTTTATGAGAAGCATTTGTAGGATCTGTTGTGGGTTTTCCTCATCAGACAACGAGATTAGATGTTATACACAGGACGAATATGGGATGTGATTACAGGTCAGTTTGTTAGTTTTATTTCATTAGTTTAATTAATACAAAAATTTCCTGTAGTCTAAACATATTCTATTGTTTGTTATCTCTGTTTTCAATTAGACAGTTTGTTATTCCATTTCTTGTTGATAAACATTATAAATAAATAAATAAATAAAGATCGAATGATAGCTTTGCTATTGTTTAATAAATCAATCCATATTCGATTTTTGCGGATTTAGATTAAAATTCACATTTTGTAAATGTTATATATATATATATTAGAAATAAAGTCATTTGTATATATTATACATACAATGAGTAGACTTATGTTATAAATATTATTTAGTAAACTGTAAATAGATATTAGATCTGTATATAGTTTTCAGCGAGTGTTATTCATTAAGTTATTTTATCTTCTTTAGTTTTGTTTTTCAATTTATTAGGACTTAGATCGGCTAACAGAGTCGCTAAACCCGTCAGAGTGGATTAATCCAAATGGCTTGGGTTAAGTAGACAACCCCGGATTGGATTCACTCCTCCAATTGATGAGCGGTCAATTTCGCCCATCAACAAGATTTCAGTGAATGATTGTAATGTACAAATAGAGGTCTAAAGGGCCTAGGTTGGGTTGGTGTTTTTGGGTTGGTAATTTGGGCTGATGTGTTGTTATTGTTACTATTGATACTGAGTTGGTCAAGAGAAGAGTATTGTGAGAGAGAGAAGTGCTAATTACAAGAGCCTTTTGGTATTGTAAGATCTTCAGTTGGGTGCGAAGATCAACCCTGCAGTTGGGTGCACAGGGAGGGGAGAGAATCATAGAAGAAGAAAAGAAATCAGCTAGCTAATTGCGCAGACAAGAACTATATGCTTTACATAAATATAATGTAAAACATTTATGTGGATGTAGCCCTAGAGAGAGGGTGAACCACGTATATTTTTTGTTGTGTATGATTGGTATTTTGTATTTGTCTTTCATATATTGTTATTGCATTACTAAGGTAGATCTGATAGACACATGGAGTAGATCAAACTGATAAGTGATAGATGAATGTTGTGTTATTCCTATGTTGGATCCACTTGATAATCCCCTTGGTTGTAAACATCTCTATCCTCCAACCCCCTCATAACTTCTTCAGGTAATACTGCATCTGCTTCGTAGGTGTTTCCAAAAGGGCCAGTAGTTAGGGCTTGTTTGTGCACTCTTGGAGCTGAACCCTGGGTCTACCCCTGTGCTAACAAATGGTTTCATTATCGGGACAAGAATATTCTTGAGGGAATGTCAAGGTGGTTTCCATCGAAGACAAAAACTCAAAAGTGGATAGAAGATCAAGAAAATGAATTCTCTAAAGCCCATAACAAGAACCCTAATCTTAGTTCATAGGATTGGTTGGAGAAGTATATTTTTACTGATATACATGATATATTATTAGGAGGAATCCATTAGTAGCTATATGAGTGGCTAGCTATATTATTTGATACCCAGTTCGAGATCTGATCTAGACTTCCTGTGGTCTGGACATCGGAGTTGATCAAGAAGGTTAAGGAAGATGATAACACTGTATCAAAAGTAGTAGATCACCTGCTCGATAGTACCATTGGAGGATACATCATAGAGTTTGTTGTTGACAGGGTAGAGTCATACATCCAAGCTAAGAGATATTTCTTTAAGGGACCCAGAGGAAAATTTTTACAATTCTTGAAGATGAGACTCAATATTTTGTTGCATGAGAAAAACATCTTGAAGATACAATAGATTGGTTGGATCCGGAAAGGGTAATGTTCAAAAATTCGGACAACAACAATGACACAGAAGTTGGACATACGTGCAGTTGGAAAGTGTTAAGAGAATTCCATCTTGTGAACTTGTTTAAGAAGAACTACGGGGAGGAGGTTTCTATAGTGGAGAAGAAGTAGATATGATAGATGAAGAACATTCAAAACCCACTGGGATAGAGGAAGTACAAGCTAAAGAGCTTCGTTGGGGAGGACCTAAAGGCTAAGAAACCACATAGACCATTGAAGTAAGTAATGTTATCCTTCATGTTGATTTAGTCTTAAGAAACAAGAGTAATCCCAGTCACAAGAGCGTCCAGAGCACTATCCATAGTAGTCCACCACATATTCAATCAGGAACCCTAGTAAGATCTATGGCAGATGAGATGAGACTTCCTATATTTAGGGGAGATGGATCTAAAGATCCTGATCAACATTGGTTCCTACGTGAAGCTATATGGAACATTAAGAATGTCATAGATGAAGATTTCAAAAGAACCCAGTTCAGTACATCTCTTAAAGATCGTGCACTGCGTTGGTACATGAAACTCATCCAAGGACTTGCACAGCCTAAGCCATTGAATCAAATCAAGAACATGTTGATTGCAGAATTTAAGAAACCTAAGTTGAAGTCACAATGTATCACAGAGATGAAAGAGATCAAGCAGAAAGTGGTCGAACCTGTGTATGAATTTGATCAAAGATTAAAAACCTTGACATGACGATTAACTGTTCAGATCCCAGATGAACAAAACAAAGAATGGTTCATTGTTTCCCTCTTACCACACATCAAATCTCCCCTGATGCGACAAAACATTTCTTCATAGGATGAGGCATTGGAGATCACCATGAAGCTTGAATCAACCCCTATGGGAGAATCCAGCTCAGGTATGAGTTAGATCCTGAGTCAGCTAATTTGTTTGTCTCTGCAAGTCGAAGATATGAAGAAAGACAAGGAAAAAGATAAAAGAGAAGACATATGGTGTGTCAAATGTATATCTGAAGGCCATGACAAGGAACACTACCCTTTATTCAATGAATACTTGGCTTCTGGAGCTCCAAGCCCCTTGAAGAAAGTCACCTTACCCTGGTGCGAGGTATGTAGAAATAGACATCGTACTGGTGAGTGTTATTATATGAAAAAGTATGTTCAGACACCTACAAATTTGTACTATACATTCTGTAAGTCTGTAGGGCATGATGATAGAGATTGTAGGGCTTATGATCTCATGCATGAAAGGTCAAGAGACATATATAATATCCAAGGTGAAGTACAACAAGAAGGAAACAATACACAGTATAACTCTCCTAGGAGAGGAAAATTCAAACCTCATGGTGGATTCAGAGGAAGAGGACAAGGAGGAGGAATGAGCATAGGCCAAGGACAGATCATCTGTTATAACTGTGCACAACTAGGTCACCTTGCAAGGGATTGTCAGAACCCTTGTACCACTTGCAGCTACTGCATCTCATTTGACCATGTTATAGAAGAATGCCATGTGCTGCTAGCTAAGCTTCAAGAAAGACAAGGACCTCGGCAGAACCCGCAAGTGAAACTGATCTATGATGAATCTTGTGGAGGAGACCCTAGAGTCATTTTTATAACTAGAGGAGGTGATGTTACAAGAGAAGACAGATTGACTGAAGGGAAGATTATAGAAGATTCAGGAATCAGGAAAGCTGTAGAGAAGACCCAAGCCTTTGATGCAAAGAAAGAAAGACAAATATTTGAGGAAGAAGGAAAAGAATTTAGAGGAGACCAAGGTTCTTCATCATAGACAAGACCAGAAGTAAGAGAGTATGGAATGCCTCATGCATTTGATCAGTCTGCTTTGCCAAGAGAAGGAAAAGAGGTAAGAAATCTCATGAACTTTTTACATACTTGTATTAAGTTGATTCAGGATGAAAGCATTGTACAAGAGTTACAAAATTTAATCAGAGAATATGAGAAAGGAAAGATAGACCCCTTATTGAATAGGGAAGTACACAAAATTGGTAAGAAGAGAAGGGAAAGTAAGGAATTTCATTTGAATTCTCAAATATAAGAGTATGAGATAGACTATGTGGTTCTTGACTTAGGGTCGGAGGTCAATGTCATGACGAAGAAAATTTGGGCACAGATGGGAAAACCAAAGTTGATTTATTCCCCTATTAGGATTTGGATGGCTAACCAGAAAGTTGTTAGCCCATTTGAATGATTGGAGCCTGTCCCTGTGGACATCGACAGAGTAAGAACATTTGCAAATTTTGAGGTAATTGAAATAGTTGATGATAGTTGTCCTTACCCTGCACGGTTAGGAATTGATTGGGCCTTCACTAACTCTACTGTTGTTGACTTAAAGAAGAGACACGTGACTTTTGAAAAGGATGGCCTTAGGGTCATCGAACCTCTAGATCCAAATGAAAGTCAACGATACACAGAGCCGATCAAAGAAGAAGACTACGCATATGTACTAGAAAACATCTATAAGCTAACTGTCAGATAGCAGGATTACATTAATCCTACATCCGTTCAGAATCTAAGCTGGCAAAGTGAGAGCACATGCTCATCAGATTCAGAAGAAGCACTGGAGAACTAGCATAATAAGATGTATGAAGTATCCACAAGAATATGTGCTAGATTAACTAGAGAAGTTCATTGGATCGACACAACAATAAGTAACTTACCCACCTTTGATGGTCTGGATCCTTTAGAAAAATTCTTGTCATACTTTGAGGAGAATGTACCAATACAACAGAGATTATTATCCATGGATTAGGACCTAAAATCCACACCAAAAAGATGGTGGGGGGACGCACAAAAGTAATATCACAGACTGGACACAATGTCGTACTTTGATGACAATGCAATTCTCAACACAAGTAGAAGGCTGCAAAGCTCTCTACATAGGTCGAATATGCCCAAAGGACCATGTGCAAAGCTGTGAAGAGGCCTAGAGTGACATCCCACAAGAATAGTGGGTACAAAAATTCATCAACACACTAGACACGATACTTACCAACTGGTACCTTCAAGCAGAGTTGTGCCTCGTCACTAAAGATTGGAAAGGTATGACTCAGAATTTTACAACTACATTCCTATCTAAAAGTCAATTTCCTTCAGTAGACCAAGCATTATAGATTGTGAGATAGAAAGTATTCAAGGAGGTATCCAACCTTCCCTTAGAATAGGAAGAGGATGAATGGAATGTGCCTCCCCAAAAACTGCAAGGTTGTTACAACATTAATGTGGATGAAGATGATGATCCGAGGAAACTAAACATCGTAGAAATAGAAGGCCAGAGAGATGTGGAAGGGCCAGGAGTTGAGTTACCATTTAGTGGATAGTTTATCAATATCAAGAAAGTCAATATTGGAACAGAGGAGACACCAAAGCTTGCCAGTGTTGGAGATTATTGGGATGTTGCTATCATTGATAAGATTATAGAGTTATTGCATGAGTATCAGGAATTGTTTCCAACCAATTTCACTAATATAAAGGGTATTAAAGGACCTATGGGAGAGATGGGGATCCCTTTAAAACCATATGCTAGACCATTCAAACAAAGACCTTACAGATTGAACCATAAATATAAGGAAAAAGTGAATATTGAGCTTGACAGAATGTTGGAAGCAGGGATTATAGAACCTATGGAAGAAGAAGAGTGGATTATCCCTATGGTGGTGCAAGACAAGAAGAAAGGTGAGATCAGGATCTGTGTATATCTTAGGAAGCTGAACGATGCCTACTTACATGACCCTTTTCCTACACCATTCACAGACGAAGTGTTAGATAACGTGGGAGGCCAAGAGGTATATTCTTTTACAGATGGATTTTTAGGATACCATTAGATCTAGATTGACAAGGAAGATTGCCACAAGACCACATTTGCAAGAAAATAGGGATCCTATCAGTATACAGTCATGCCATTCAGATTGAAGAATGCCCCAACCATCTTTTCGAGGGTGGTGGTCGAATAATTCAAGGAGTTTTTGCACAAATGTGTAGAAGCATATTTTGATGATTGGACTGTCTTTAGTTTGTTGAAAAATCATATTGAATGTATAAGGCTAATGTTGGATAAATGCACGCAGTGTCAAATTTCTTTGAATATGAAGAAATGCATTTTCTTCTCACCATTTGGAGTTATGTTAGGACATATTGTTTGTAAGCAAGGATTATTGGTAGATCCATCCAAGATCTCCATTATAGTTGATCTACCCCCTCCTACAACATTTAAATAGATATGCACTACGTTGGGACACAAAGGCTACTACAAGAAGTTCATTAAAGGATATGCTCATATTATAGCACCCATGGAGAAGCTGTTGAAAAAGGATTGTTAGTTTAGTTGGACTAAAGAATTCCAATGGAGCTTCGACACACTGAAAGAGAAAATGGTTACTGCGCCCATTTTGGTTTTTCCATATAGGAGCAAGGAGTTTCATGTACATGTTGGACCTATAAATCCACCAGGAAAGTGTACAGGAGAAAGATACGTCATCACTGCAATAGAGTACTTGAATAGATGGGACGAAGCAAGAGAAGTCAAGGACTGTAGTGCAACTACAACTATGTGCTTCATATTTGATGACATCATAACTAGGTTTGGATGCCCAAAGATCCTCATGAGTGATCAAGGAACACATTTCATAAATAAAATAGTTGAAGCCTTGACTGAAGAATTTAAAGACCACCATCAGAAGAACACACCATAACACCCTCAAGAAAATGGTATAGTTGAAGCATTCAACAAGATTTTGGAAACATCACTAACCAAGATATGTTATGCGAACAAGGAAGATTGGGATTTAAGAGTACCAATAGTATTATGGTCATATAGAACCACTTGCAAGAGCATGACCATGCAGATCCATTTTAAGTCGGTCTATGCTCTCAAAGTTGTTGTTCCAATGGAGTATTTGGTACCAAGCTTGAGAATTGTTACCTTTACAGGTATGGATGATACTGGAGCTATTCAAGAGAGACCTGCACAGTTGGTCAAACTTGAGGAAAATATATTCATCGCAGGATTCCATCAGCAAGTACAGAAGGAAAGATAGAAGGCCTATCATGACAGGAACATCAATAAGAAGGAATTTAGACAAGGAGATCTAGTGTTGGTTTATGAAAAAAAGTTCATAAAGCATCCTGGGAAGTTCATAACGCATTGGCTCTATCCATACAAAATCACTTATGTCACAGAAAGAGGACCTACGTAGTTAAAGATGTTAAATAGTGAATGGAAGGAAGGACTAGTGAATGGGAGTTGGTTGAAGTTGTACTATGACAACTAGATGCCTTGTAACTCTTAATAGGAGCATGAAGAAAAGGTTCTAGGTACCAGGTGCAGTTGAAAGGGGGTACCAGACATAGAAAAGATAGTCTGGACAAGGAGGAAGAGGAGGCATAAACTAGAAAGAAAAGGTTGCACTATGCAGTCCAAAGTTAAAGTTTGACATAAGAGTCAGATCGAAGTGCCTCAGGACGGGTCACAGGTGAGTGTTGGGGGCCTGTTGGCCCTTGGTTATGGAAGGAAGTGAAGAACAAGGAAGAAAAGGGAAAAAGAGAACTTTCTGGAAGACAGTGACTGTCATTGGGTCTAAGCGAGAAAAAGAGCAGAAAGGACGAAGCAAAGTGAGAGAAATAAATCCATTGGACGAGGATATTAGGGATGAAAGATAAGCAAGGAAGAAGGATCGTGGATGAATCATAAAGAGGAAAAATCCACCACTAGATTCTTTGGATCACCGCATGAGAAGAAAGGAAAGGCAGGCTGGAAAATCCCTGAAAACATGAGTCAAGTTGACCTAGGGTTTTAGACACCTAGGGTTTTGGTATATAGGGTTTTGGACACTTAATTTTTGGCCTAAGGATGTTAGTGAATGATTGTAATGTAAAAATAGAGGTCTAAAGTGCCTAGGTTGGGTTGGTATTTTTGGGTTGGTACTTTGGGTTGATGTGTTGTTATTTTTACTATTGATACCGAGTTGGTCGAGAGAAGATTATTGTGAGAGAGAGAAGTGTTGAGTACAAGATCCTTCTGGTATTGTAAGATCTTCAGTTGGGTGTGAATATCAACCCTGTAGCTGGGTGCACAGGGAGGGGAGAGAATAATAGAAGAAGAAAATAGATCATCTAGCTAAGGGTGCAAACAAGAACTGTATGCTTTACATCAATATAATATAGCACAGTTTTGTGGACGTAGCCCTAAAGAGAGGGTGAACCACGTATGTTTTGTGTTGTGTATGATTGGTATTTTGTATTTTTCCTTCATATACCGTTATTGCATTGCTAAGGTAGATATAATAGACGCATGGAGTAGATCAAGTTGATAAGTAATATATAAATGTTGTGTTATTCTTGTGTTGGATTCACTTGATAATCCCCTTGGTTGTAGACATATCTGTCCTGCAACCCCCTCATAACTGCTTCGGGTGAGACTGCATCTGCTTCGCAAGTGTTCTCGAAAGGGAGAGTAGTTAGGGCTTGTTGGTGTGCTCTTGGAGCTGAACCCTGGGTTTGCCCCTATGGCAACATGATCCTAGGAACAAGTTCAAGGAGCAGTGTCAGTCTCATGTTGTAAATGAATTTTGTGAGATTAATATAAAGAAGTACTTTTTCCATCCCACTAGATGATGTCTTCAATTTTCTTGATTTTGTTTACATTTTTTTATTATGATGTATAACCCACTAATCCATACATAGAATGCATGTTTGTAGTTTCTTTTTTGTATTTTGGTGAATGTAGTTTAGCCTTGGGAGGAGACTTGTAGTTGAGAAACAACCAAGTGCAAAGGGATCAACACCAAAAGCAGAGTTTAAGGTATGCCTACCGGATCCCTATACTTTGTCTTTTATGTATGATTGTGGGGTAATGTTAGGATAGTTGATAAAAAGTAGGAGACTTTAGATGGTTAGCTCTTCCTACATTTTAAAAGCCTAGTGTAGTCTATAGAGGGGGGTTTTTCTGCTATAGCAAACTTGGTGACCATACTGGGGAAGCCTATAGGGTCTTTGGGGATATTTCTTTTGGGTTTTTTTGAATCAATTTACTCACTATTTTCAAGTTTCTGTAAGCTTTTGTGTCTTTAAGGGATGTTGGTCTTCCATACCAGTACTCCCTACCTTTTTCTTGATTGTTGGTTTTCATCTTTTTGAGAATTTACAGAGGTGTACACAGTCTGTAGTGGGCTTGCATGCGTGCATACACGCCCTACCTTTGGACAACCAGTGTACATACACTGGTTGTTGAAGTCACAGTAGCGTGCCTAGGTTGAGAATTTTTTTCTTAGAAGAGCCAGTCATCCCCTTCCCTATCAGAAGTCACACTTTATAGGGGTTTTCTTGATCTGTCCCTAGTCTCTGTTATAGCAGTTTGTAGCCTAGGTCTGAACTCAGCATAGTTTTCTTTTAATCAAAAGATTTCTTATGTTCTCTTTGATAGTGTTTTTAGACAAGTTTGTGAGTTTGCTTTGATCTACCTATTTGGTATTGTCAGTGACTCCATGTGATTGTGTTTGGGCCTAAATTCATTTCTTGGTCTTGACTTGTTGTCATTTTTCCCTTTTTTTCTTTACAAGAAAAGAAAAGAATTCATTTTCAAATTTCTTGTTTTGAAGCATAAAACAATAAAAAAAAATCTTTCATTACTTTGTTTGGTAAAGTAGTTTAGGTTAGTTGCTTTGTTTACCAAGGAAAAATAAAGTTTTCTTAAGTTCTTTACTTGAATTCTTAGTAAATTAAGTAGCTCATAGTCGAGCAAAATTGTTTTTCAAGTATTTCATTTCAAAGATCTTAGAAACATAGTTGCAAAATTTTTGGTAAAAGAGTTTAAATTGGCAAATATTTTGTGAAGAAGAAGTAGTTTTGCGTCCAGTTTCATCTTATGCTCTTCTCTTTCATCTCTTAAAAGAACATCATTGGTTTCATTTCCATCCCTCTTGACTTAAGACAACCACTAAAATTAACACTTAATTATAAGTTATTAGACTTTGTGTTTGTAGGGTCCATCAACACAGTCTAGGCTAGAGCCTTGATTTAGGATTGGAGAGGAAACTCTTCAAGGCTATAGAAAAAAACATAAGATTTTGAGCTAGGGAGTGCTTGAAAGTCCAGTAACCATGAAATTTATCCAGGACCCCCCTATAAAACAGGGGCTAAACATGAGGTCGCGTGCGGAAAGGTAGCGGAGATAACGCCTCCAAAGATGTACCAAGTGTAGTGGGGAACACATATAAAGGGATTATCTAGGGATTTTGTTGATCGCATTTGCAATGAAGCTTAGTGGGTCTCCAATCCATTCGAGCTCCTCAGTAGTCTTTTGGAATATTTTCTTTGATACCCTTGATAGGTTTTTGGATTGATACCCTACTCATTGCGGTCCACCCGACTGTCGACTGTACCTGCCTAGTGACTGTTCGATCACTAGAAACCTAGTTGCCTTTATCTTAGTGACTTACACAGGTGACTGCGGGGGTATACCACGGTACCTAGGGTATACATTGGGCCACACTTTGTAGAGTATACCTGGAGGGTTCTTCCGTATTCAAGTTTCACTTGCCCCAATAAGTTTCTCTAGTGTTGGCTATTGTAACTATTCTTCCAACTAGCTAGTGATCTTCTTGTCTTATCTCATAGGAAATTTTACTACTGTGTGTTGGTTTTTAAAATGATTATAGAAAGACCTTGTGTGTCATTGATATTCTCTCAAAGTGGAGGATCAGGAGCTCCACTGGTCACGAAGGATTTTGGGTCTGCCGTCAGTTTATCTCGAGCCACCCCTACCACTGCTAAGGCGAAAGCTACACCAACAAGGGTCTTTTAAGGAGACCGGGTTATAGGAAACTGTGATCGACTCATCTCCGAGAGGAGGATAGTTGATTCCGGAGGAACCAATCATTTCTAAGCTCGGAGTGAAAGCTCTTGGTCCATATAACCCTCCAATCACTGATCTATTAGTGCCCATTGTCATACAGGTTCAACCTTACGAGCGTCAAGTAGCATCACAAGTAGAGATGGAAACAAATGTTGCTAATTCTTTAGGGAATACCCATATTCCCTCTACAAATATCAGTACATGAAGTGTTCTACCTCCTAACCAACCATCGTCGGTCCGAAACACTATGGTCTCGACTACCTCTTCCTTGGGCAATGGTCCAATTACGTCTATGGTGAAGATCAGTACTCTGTTCACCCAGAGTGCGAAAGGCCCTTCGTTCTCATACAGGATGCCTGGCTTCAGTACGAGCACTATCCTTTCCCACTCCACTCTATATAATTTAGTTCTTGGGGCATGGAGCTCCAATGCTCCTCTGTAAGGATCTATGGGGGGCACTTTAGCTCCCTATAAGTATTCCCCTTACAGAGGGGGTTCATATACCTCCTTCGGCCCCTTTGCTCAGTGGTACTCACAAGCATTTCATCGGGACAAACGTAAACTATAGTTTGTTTGGAGAAGGTAGTCAAGGAATTCCTACTTATAGCATGCTGGTAGGTTCGACGTCGTTCTCTTTTTTTGGCGCATTTGGTAAAAATGCATTCTCATCATTTTCCGTCTCGACCAGGGGAAACCCTGGTTATGGACAACAAAATCCTATGTAGGGTAGTATTCCTGCATAGGGGGGAAATTTTGGAATTCCTTCCTCACAAAGACCTTGGAATTCGTGGCAGGGATCAGTTCCCTTATCATGGATGTTGACTAGGGGAAACCCCTTCCATAGTCAATGGAACCTCGGGAAAGGATCAACACCTATGCCCGTCAGATTGGTAGGGGGAAACACTTCCCAAAATCCTTGGAATATGATGCAAGCCCAACTCTTTACATCCTATTATGGGATTCAGTCAGTGACATCTCAACAAACGCAGAATCCGTACGCTGGTCAAGGTCATGGTTATTACCAAAACCCCGACAAGAAACCTAACTTTTCCTGGCAACCTAGTGCCAGTCAAACTCCAGTCTCCTCTTTCCCTGGTTACAATCAACAACCCAAATTACCATTTCTGGAAACTCTGTACTTGCCAGACATGACAAGGTTAATAAATGACCCCATCTTTCATGATCCATGTTGGCTTCCTATGTTGACCAAGTTTCCTTCAAACATACCAATGTTTGAGGCCAAGCCTAATGAAGATCTAGGCTATCATGTGACTACCTTCCATTTATGGTGCTCGTCCAATTCTTTGAGAGACGAATCCATCCAGTTTCATTTGTTTCAACGCACTCTCATCAGGAGTGTGGCGGAATGGTACATTGAGCTCAACCTCTCAAGATACTCTTCCTTTGGCGAATTGGCAATGGCTTTCTTAAACCATTTCTAATTACCTGTGAGATACGATGTCAGTGCTGAGTTACTAGCCAAATTTGAGAAGACAAAATATGACCATATCTCAGATCACATCTGAGAATGGAGATGCTAGAAGAGTTTGATAAAAGTTCCAGTACCACAAGCATTCCTGCTTGACTGGCTCCTTAAGAAGGGATGATTTTAGGGGCTAAATTTCACTCATGCGATAATTTTCCATGTTTTTTTCCAAAAACATATTCTCTATTCTAAAATTGATTCGCCCAAATTCTATAGGATAAAATTATTTTACCTTAAAAATCGCCAAAAAATTATACAAACTATATAAAATCCTTAGAAATTTGAGTATTTTTACAAAAATATTGCCAACATTTTATAGTTGGAATATGAATGATTAGTAATATTCGCCAAGGTTTCTACATTTTAAAATAATTTTTTATCCTTAAAATCATCCCTTTCCTTAAGTCTTTGGTACCCAAGTTATCTAAAGACATTGCAACCTCAGGGGTATTTTTAGAGGAAGAAATTATAATGAGAGCCCAACAACTAGAACTAATTTACTCTTAGTCTAGTTTACTTTATGAATTTTTTCCATATGCACCATGGTCAATACTTGACAAGACCAGACAGAGATCTGGACCACATGTCGATGGTATTGTAGGTTGAGTGAAAATGAAGCCTGCTGATCAGTTGTCAAATCAATTGCATCAATTGTCAATACAACAAACAATGGCCAAAACATTGGTTCAGCTTCTCCCCCTACTCAAACATCGGATGTACACAGTGTGCAATCGACAAACCCGAAGGCCACCCAACAACCCGATGAAAAGAAGAAATAACGAAAGAAGGGTAAGTGGGATAAGAAAACTACCAATAATGCTGGTGAGGGAAACAAGGAAAACAAGAAGTCGAAGTATCCATGCAATCTCTACAAGGAAGACCATCCAACTCACTAGTGCCCTCAACTTATGGAGGCCCATAAGTTATTGGCACAACAACAACCTGTCGTGTTAATGAATCCATTTCCGCATGGGAAAAATTTAGCTCAAGCCTCTTCAAGCATGGAAGGGGCCGGTCAGGGACCCCCTCTGTCTTCGATTAATCCTTCATCCACGAACATGTATATGATGAGAGGTAGCGTTAACATAATGACTAGGACGTGTGACTATGGAATGACAAACACAACTGAGAAGGGTAAGGAAGATGAAAACCCACATCTTCCTCTCCATATTGAGAAGACATTGGGTAAAATAATGACATGCATCCCCAAAGGTGCATTCAATAAAGATTCTCATAACCCAAATGCAAGGGCCACCCAGAACTAATCTGTGGTGGAGGATTTGTCACAAACCCATTGTGCGATGTCAGCTTTGGAATTCCTCCAGAGATGCCCTTTCCAGAGAAAGGCTTTGTTAGCTTCCTTATGATCTGCTGAGACTTGTAATCCAGGAATGATCATGCTTGATATGACCAACTTACAACCTCATCTTCCTTACCACATAGCATTTCAGATAGTAGCGGCTTACACCAAGAAAAAATTTACTCGGAACATTTTTCTCATGGTGGTTGATGAGGGAGCCTCAATATGCATGATGTCTTTGGTGTGTTGGAAGGCCATTGGCAAACCCATTTTGTCTCTGTCACCTACTCTTCTTACCTCTTTCGATGGTTGTTCTTTCCAACCACATGGAATCATTCCCTCTTTTCCCGTACAGTTAGGAGGGAAGACTGTGTGCATTGAAGTTGATGTGGTCAATGTGTCTCTCAACTAGAATATCTTGTTAGGAAAGAGTTGGACCTATGTTATGCAAGTAGTGGTCACGACATTTTTCCAGGCCTTGCTATTTCCACACGAGGGTTGGATCATGGCCATTGATCAGTTATATTTCTCCTGTCCTGACCCTTCATCGGGGGCATCCATGGTCTCGATGATTGATAACCCTCAGCCTGACATCGTCAAAGTAGGGGTTTTTTTATGCCCACCTTTGATGGGTGCCTTCAACTACCCACCTTCGACCGACAATGTCTGTTTCATGTCGGCTGTCCCCTACCAGCCTAGGGCCAAAAGATTTCAAATCTCATCGTTTCTCTCAACTTACTTTAACGATACATGGAATATTCCTTCCCCATCAGCCATGATGGAAGGGACAGAGGACCATGGCATGGCCATGCCTTTGTCTATGACAGAAGTTACGTACTCCATAGTTCAACAAGATTTTGTTGACCCTTATCCGAATCTTGCACAGAAGTTGGATCCAGTTATTGAGCCTACATGGGCTCAAGGTTCCCTCGCCAATAATGATTGTTTAGACTTAGTCTTTCCCTTAGACGAGGTGATTATTGAGGCAATGAATAGTCTGGATAGACCTTCAGATGATCTTCATCACAGATCTTACTTCCTCCTAGAGTTATAAGAATTGAAGCAGGATAATTGTCTCTGACTATGACTCGAGATAAGGCTTGTCCTATCAATCCTTTGGCTATGCACGTTGTTTACACTGAAGGAAATATGGAAACCATTTCTCAAACGATACCTACATATATCTACAGAACCCTTGGAATCGTGGAGAATGTCTTCATCGGAGCGGAATGCTCCCCCGAGGGGATTCAAATCTACACAGATTTATTTAAAGAATTCTACAACGTGTTTGCTTTGTCTTACGAGGAAATTCTAGGCATAGATCCAAGAATCATTGAACATGAAATCATGACATATCTTGATGCTACGTCAGTTCGGCAGAAACTTTGTCCAGTCGGTCCTAGGAAAGCAACAGTTATTAAGGCTGAACTAGAGAAACTTCTCCAAGCTGGTTTCATCTACCCTGTCCAATTGACTCAATGGGTGTCAAATCTCGTTCCAGTCAACAAAAATGGGTACGATTCGCGTATGTACGAAATTTCATGATTTGAGCAAGGCCTGTCCAAAAGACAATTTCCCCATGCCATTTATTGACCAGATAGTCAATGAATGAGCAGGTTGTGAACCCTTTTCTTTCATGGATGGTTTTTTGAGATACAATCAAATATAGATCAATACCAAAGACCAACACAAAACCACTTTCATCTGTCCGTGGGGTACATTCGCTTATCGGAAGATGCCTTTTGGTCTAAAAAATGTTGGAGCTATGTTTCAGTGGGCCATGTCTTTTTATTTCCACGATCTCAAACACATAGTAGAGGCTTATATCGATGATTTAGCATCACGATCTCGCAAGAGAGCTGATCATTCTGCACACCTCTGACTTATCTTTGATCGATGTCGCTACTACCGGATCTTCTTGAAACCAAACAAATGAATTTTTTGCATCACATCAGGTCGTCTACTTGGTTTCATAGTTTTGACAGCAGGGATCATGGTTTATCCTCTAAAGGTTGAGGAAATACTTCAGTTTCCTCCCCTGTTCACAATCCATTAGCTTCAGATTCTACAGGGAAAAGTGAACTTTTTACGATGTTTCATCGCAAACTATGCCATGATGACAAAGGGTTTTATGTGTTTACTAAAGAAGGGCATTCCTTTTCATTGGGACGAAGCTACTCAATGCTCTTTCGAAGCATTTAAATGCGCCCTCACGTCTACCCCCCTGCTTCGGCCACCCAAATATAATAAAGATTTATTATTGTGCTTTGTCGCTGCGGAGTCGACCATTGTTATGTTCTTAGTTCAGGAGGATGATTTTCTCTCAGAATATGTGATTTATTACCTGAGTTGAGGCTTGGTTGGACCAGAAATCAATTATTCCCACATTGAAAAACTTGCATTGGCAACAGTTCATATTTTCCAACGGTTCCGTCATTACATATTGTTTCACAAGACCACCATCATTGTCGTTGTGAATCTGTTTCAATACGTGTTGAAACGATGTGTAATTGGAGGAAATATCAATACATGGACAATTATCCTCTAGGAATTTGACTTGGATTTTGTTTCGGCGAAATCAAAAAAGTCGTTGGACTTTGTAGAACTCATTTTGGAACTTCCACTGGTTGAATCAAGTTATGTTATAGTCGAGGAGTCACCTATCAAAGGATACATGTTTCTGATCGCATCTTCGGACCCCTAGTACGGAGATATACTAGTCTATCTCCAAAATTTAAATTTCCCTACCTCTGCTTCTCGTGATGAGCATCGCCGTATACGCCATCAGGCCAAAAGCTATCTCATACTCGAGAACACTCTGTATCATCGAGGTGTAGATTGCATCCTTCACCGATGTCTCATCCATGAAGAAGAAGAAATCATTCTTAATGATTGCCACACTGGAGCATGTGGCGGTCATTTTTTTGGGTTGGCAACAACCCAAAAAATTCTACGAGCCGATTACTTTTGGCTTACATTAATCAAATATTGTGTTGAATCGGTCAAGAAGTGCCACTCATGTCAGATCGTCTCTCGAAAGATGAGGGAACACCCCACTCCCATCTTTACCATCATCATATTTGGTCCCTTCACTAAGTGGGAAATTCATTATGCTACATGCAACCCTCCTTCCGCAAGGTGGCACCATTATATCATCATAGCAGTAGAATACTTCATGAAGTGGGTCGAATTTATGACAACGTTTAAATATGATGGCAAGACTGCAACTCTCATTTTGTTTAACCAAATAATAGCAAAGTTCAGTATCCCAAGAGAGATTGTCATTGATCATGGCAGTCACTTTCAAAACAAAATGATGTTTGAGTTAAAATCAAAACTTGGGTTGAGGAAAGAACATTCATCACCCTACTACCCACATGCGAATGGTTAGGTGGAAGCTATGAATAAATCCCTTAAGACTATCTTACAACAAACGATCGATTTGTCCAGGTCAAATTGGCATTTGATGTTGTATTCGACATTATGGGCCTACCGAACGTTTTTTAAGATTGCAATTGGTTTCTCACCTTTTCAACTCGTTTAAGGGCAGGAAGTAGTCTTGACTATAGAGTGCCAGATCCCCTCTCTAAAGTTGTCAGTATAGTTATTTCCAGACACTTCAACGCTTGAAGAGAATTTATCTTGAGCAACATTGGGAAGAAACCTTGGCTAACGAGGCTCACAATCAAAAATTCAAGTGTCAGTATGATTGGTCCGTTCGTCCTCAGATTTTCTCTGAAGGCAACCTTGTCCTAGTCTATGACCAAGATAATGACCCCTTGGGGGTAGGTAAGTTCAAACCCATGTGGTTCAGACCTTTCATCATGATGGAGGTTCTAAAGAAGGGCACTTATCGTCTAGTGGACTTTGAGGGAAATTCTTTGGCGGAGCTTAGAAATGGGTTCTACCTCAAGAAGTATTACTCATAGGTAGGTCTCCTTGGGTGACTTCTTGTAACATATGTATAGTCCTATACATTCTCTTTTTAGTTTTTGTCTTTTTTTTTATGGATGTGTTGTTTTTGATGTCATATTTTTCACTGTGGCAAATTTCAAGTGATTCAGAGGTGTTTGTTGGGTTTGTGGACGGCCCTAGCCAGCACACTTGGAGGATTGCTTCCACATCTTGGGTGATTTTCACATCTCATGGCCAGTTCTATCTTCAGGAGGTATTTGTTTAGGTGACGCCACATGTTGTTCCTGAGTTGCTGAATCCAGGAAAGGAAGTGGGGCAGCCGAAGGACTACTGAGCAGAGAAGGGGCACATTTCCTAGGGTGGGATAGGAATGTGGGGAATGAGGGATTGTAGGCTATTAGTTTGAGTTGGCACCTGTGATAGAATCTTTCCTATTGTCTATGAACCATTAGCCTGGTTAGGAATCCATTTAATCGGGTTGAGTATAGTCCCAGCTCGGGGGTGAACCACTACTGAGAGTGATGAGCAACGTGGTATAAGTTTGGGTGGTTCATGGAAGGTCTGCACACAGTTGGTGATATTCTTACCAAGATAAGTGCCAATTGTGTGATAAATTTACATGCTGCATTATTATTTACATGTTTAGTTTTATGGGTTTATCCTATGCATGGTTATAACTGCCTGTATGTTTATGGGTATTTCCTATATATGTTGCATGTCTATGTTTACTATTATTTCAGTATGAATTCATGATTTTACATAATGTATTTGTCAGCTTACATTTATTTATAAAGTTCCGCAAGAGTTCTGTGTGTATATATTTTAATTGCATGCAGTTCGAAAAATTTATGTGGCATAGCTCAGTTGGATGTTGGGTATGTTACAATATGTTTCATAGAGAGAACAAAAGAGTTCTCTCATGTATCATGGCCTGGCGTGGGTGGCCGGGGACGTTATAATATGGTATTAGAGCTTTAGTTTTCAACACTGAGTCTGGATGGGCCAAGCAAGTTTAGTTGAAGAAAAATGTCATAGAGGATTGATTTCGAAATGGAAAAATTTTAGTTTGTAGAGCATCCATGGTAAAAAGTAGCAACAATTGGGCGGAATTGAGAAAAAACCCCAATTTCTATTGTTAAATTCATGGGAAAATCAAGAAATTTTTCCAAGTGGTGAGATATTCTTGAGTTAATATATGTTCTAGCAAATTCAGACTTAGAATTGGTCAAATTTGAAGTTACAGTGAAGCCATGATAGATGGAGCGAGTTTTGTAATTAAAATTCTCAATTCATGAATTGAGTTCGGAAACATTTATTCCAGAAATTTCAGCCCACAATGAATTGTTGTTGCAGAGCTCGAACTAGTGTTATTGGGGAGAAATTTAATAAATTTCATAGTTGCAAAATGTCTACGGTAAAAATGGTTAAAAAGTTAGGAAAAAGCCCCAATTTCTGCAGCGGAATTCACTAGGAATTGATGCACATAAAAATGAATGTGCACAGGTGGGTGCACTAAAAATGCATGATGCACAGTGAAAATTTTGTGATATGTAAAAATTGGGCACTGTGCAGAAAAATATTGGCGTGCTGGTGCGCGCTAAATTTTGGCATCACATGCGAAATTTTAGTGTGTGGGTACACGCACTAAATTTTTCTACTGTGTGGAAAAATTTTAGTGTGTGGGTGCGTGCAGTAAATTTTGGCACCGCACGGAAAAAATGTTACTGTGTGGATGTGCGCACTACATTTTGGCACCACACAGAAAAATGTCGGTGTGCGGGTGCGCGTGCTAAATTTAGCATTGTGTTGTGCAAATTGATCAACACATACGTAATATTGGCGTGTGGTGTATAATAATAATGGTGCACATGGTGTGCGTAGTATTGGCAGAACGTAGAGGAGTTTGGTTGGTGTGCATGCAATGTGGGTATATTTTGTCGCGCGAAAGTTTAGTTAATGGTGCACGTAGAGTATTGGTGCACGGTCGGGGCACACTAAACTTTGGCATAGTGTAACGCATAGAGTGAAACATGCACAAAATGTCAACGTGTGATACAAACAAACAAAAAAAAATTGCGCACAACAGGTAATAGTACCAGAACTAAAACTACACACACTGGATATTGGTACGCAGCACAAAAGTAGTGTGTGCAAGTTATTGGCACGACATAGAAGTAATGCACAATGGTTATAAGTCCACAGAGCACGATTTACCTTGTGGTGTTGCTGCGCATGGTAAATATGGGTGTACAGGTTTAAATTTTTGCACACGAAGTCATTTGGAGGGTGAACAACAACAAAAAACCAACAAATTTCCACGACATTTTATACTATTTGAACGTCATCTTTTTGCAGCGCATTTTTGAGGCCCTTAACTATGTTTTTATCAACTCAAAATCCATGAGAAAAAAATATATGAAGGTACACCCTATCTCTGTAGATTAAATAAAATATCTTAGAGAGAGATTTCTAATCGTGTAAACTATTCATCAAATGGAGCTTTTATGAGGAAGTTACATCACAAACAATGGAGGGTAAATTTTATGACCCAACTAACTTCAAAGAGCCATAACTTTATGATTCGTAATCCAATTGAGGTGTAGGAGAAATCAATGGAAATATATTGAACCATAGAAGACAGCCCCAGAGTTGAATTAAATTTTTGGGCATGATAAATGTGTTTAATATGGAAAATAAAGTACATGTATCATTTTAGACAAAAAACATGTATTGTCTAGAACTTCAGTAGGCTATAACTAGCATCTCGGAACCCAGAAAAAGGTGAAACTTGGACATAGTGTCCAAAATATATATACGAAGAAACAAAGTTGAGCGTCTATGAAAAATACAAAGAGGTAGGTGCAAAAATGCATAATTTCAGCACGTAAGTTGTGCCAAGTTGAAATGTGAACAGAAAAATTAATGGACAATTTTCAAATAACTATAACTTTATGCTCAAGACTCAGAATTGGGCATGGGAGAAGGTGTTGGAAAGGTATTGGATAGTGGAATCTAAATATCCACACATAAAATTGATCTAGGCATTCAATTTTTTAGGAAATAAGAAGAAAGAGTTTTGATATATTATTGAACCAAAATGGTTCATATTTTCATGAGATTGTTGAAACAATTAGCCTGACAAAGTTTTGTTGTCTGCATATTTTGTAGAGTTAAAAACAACTAGATTGGATTAGGATCAACACAGATTCCATGGTAATGGAAGAGGCACAGAGGACATACATCCATGAAGATGAGATCAATGGGATCAATGTCTATTTGGGCATTGAAGGAACAAACTCCAATGGACGTGGAGAAGGAAGGGATGGAAACATGAATATGGTAGAGACCATTAAATTTTTTCCTAAGAATGTCCAAAGCCATAAATATGATAATGAAAGGATTCTGAGAGCCAAGGAGAAGTAGGATGACTTCAACATGAATTTAATGCAAGGCTTGAACATAATAGAAACAAATGGGATAAGGAGAGTGGCTCAAGCAAATCAGGAAGTCACAAGTCTCCTGATAAGAAAATAAGAACAAGAAGTGTGTTAGTAGACATCTCCACCACTCCTCGAGGCATTCCAATAAGATATCAAAAATCATATCAAGTCCATCCCCTTTCAGGAAGCATACGAGTTCTAGGGTGGATGGATTGGGAGGAGAAATAAACAAAATCAAACTTCCTACATTTGATGGTGAGCACAAGAAGGATGAAGATGCAGAAACATGGTTGTTGGGCATGAGAAAGTATTTTAAATTGTATAATTATTCTTCTCATGTAGAAGGAAAAATTGTCATCTATCAACTCAAGGGAAATGCATCCATGTGGTGGGATCAACTTGTTCAGGTGCAACACATTAAAGAGAAAAGTGTTACTTGGAGGGAATTCAATAATTATTTTGAGAAGAAATACTTGACTAAGAGATACTATGACAAGAAAATGAAACATTTATTTGAACTCAAGATTGGGAGTATGACCATAGATGAATATGAAAGAAGGTTTTTAGAACTGCTGAAATATGTCTCTTTCATCAAGGATGAGAAAATTAAGATTCAAAGATATTTGATTGGATTTCCATCCTTCATCAGCGACAAAATACAATATTATGATCCCAAGACATTGGAGGAGACCATAAGGCGAGCTAAATTCCTATATGATCAACAAAAAGCAAGGCCAACTTTCCAAAAAGCTTGGGAAGACAAAAAGAAATTCAAGATGGATCAGAGGAAGAAGGGGACTAATCCACCATTCTTTAGACATAATCCTCAGGGAGAACCAACTTCTAGAGAACCTAGAACGATTGAGACAGGGGGTCAAAGGCCAAGGAAACCACCCATTCAATTTTTGGGATGTGAAGGGGGCCATATGTTTAGAGATTGTCCTCATAGAGGTGAGAAAGTGGGGACTGTTTACAATGTACAACAAGATGAAATAGTGGAAAACATGGGCATAAATGTACCAAGGATATATACAACACTGGACAACAAGCAAGAAGAGTATCAATCACATATGATTGAAGTGGAAGGTAGGATCAACAACCAAACCATTGGTATTTTAATTGATTCAGGAGCTAGTCATAGTTATATATATCCTAATATGGTGGAAAGTTTGCATTTTCCAAGAAGAAAGCATGGAAAATATTGGTTGGTGCATCTGGCTAATGGAGCCAAAAGAAAATTTAATGAGATGGTTAAGTCATGTCTTATGGACATGAATGGATTGAACATGAGGGAAGATTTGAATATCTTTGATTTAGGTTCTTATGACTATCTAATTGGGATGGATTGGTTGGATCAAAATTATGCTATCATCGACTCTCATAACAAGACATTTACTTGCTTGGATGAGGAAGGGATCCTAAGGAAAGTACATGGAATTCCTAGGGCAGTAACCATCAAAGAAATTTGAGTATTGCAGTTGAAGAAATGTTACAGAAAAGGGTGTCAAATATTTGCAGCTCATATGGAAGCGACACCTAAAGATAAGGTGCCAAATTTGGAGGATCATGCAGTCCTGGAATATTTTGAATATGGGTTCAAGGAAGTACCAAGACTACCCCGAAAAAGAGATATTGTTTTCTCTATAAATTTAATTCTCGGAGCAGCTCCAGTGTCAAAGAATCCTTACAAAATGAGTACACCATAGTTGAGGGAGTTACAAATGTAGCTTGAAGAAATTATGAAGAAGGGGTATATACGCCCAAGTGTGTCACCTTGGGGTACCCTAGTCTTGTTTGTGAAGAAGAAAGATGGGACATTAAGATTGTGCATTGATTGCAGACAACTGAATAAAGTGACTGTAAAGAACAAGTATCCTCTGCCAAGGATTGATGATATCTTTGATCAATTAAAGGATGCAAATATATTTTCAAAGATAGATCTCAGGTCAGGATACCATCAGGTAAGGATTAAAGAGGAAGATATCAACAAGACCTCCTTCAATACAAGGTATGGTCATTATGAGTTCACAGTGGTGCCATTTGGGTTGTCAAACACACCAGTTGTTTTCATGTTCTTAATGAATGGTGTTTTCTGAGAATATTTAGACAAGTTTGTCATTGTATTTCTAGATGACACTCTTATATATTGTAAGTCAGAAGAATAACATGAGAATAATTTGAGAATGGTGTTTCAAGTATTAAGTGAGCATCAGTTGTATGACAAGTTGATCAAGTGCTCATTCTATCAGAAGCAAATTCATTATTTGGGACATATCATTTTAGAGGATGGGATAGCGGTGGATCCTGAGAAGGTAGAATCCATTAGAGAATGGTCAACACCAAAGAATGTGACAGAGGTCAGATCATTCATGGGCCTTGTAGGCTACTATAGGAGATTCATTGAAGGATTTTCAAAGATTGCACATCCATTCACTTCCTTGCAAAGAAAAGGTGTGAATTTTTAGTGGGCATTGGATTGTGAAAAGAGATTCCAACACTTGAAACAATTATTAACAAGTTCTCCAATACTAAGGATTGCAGACTCAAATAAAGACTTCATTTTATGCAGGGATGCATGTAAAGAAGGACTTGGTGGAGTCCTTAGTCAAAATGGGTTTGTTATATGTTATGAATCAAGAAAGTTGAAGGAGCATGAACGACAATATGTCACTCATGATTTGGAGTTGGCAACCATAATGCATGCCTTGAGGAAATGGAAACACAAACTCATGGGGAAAAGGTTTGACCTAAAACTAGACCATAATGGTCTGAAATA
Organism: Picea abies; assembly: GCA_900067695.1. Taxonomy (NCBI): domain Eukaryota; kingdom Viridiplantae; phylum Streptophyta; class Pinopsida; order Pinales; family Pinaceae; genus Picea; species Picea abies. The sequence continues at coordinate 2,136 of CBVK0101730433.1, read as the reverse complement.
TTTATTTGATCAGCCAACTCTAAATGCTAGGCAAAGCAGATGGTTAGAATTTTTATGTGAATATGACTTTGATATAAAGCATATCAAGGGGAAATAGAACAAAGTGGCTCATGCATTCAACAAAAGTGTGCATGAATTGCATGCTACAACCATTAGCATGTGCCAATCAACTTTGAAACCCAAAATTTTAGCGGCTACAAAATTAGATTTGCAATACAAGGAATTAGTGGAAAAATTACAACAAGGTAATTTGTAGTAGAAAATGGAAGAATACATGCTAGATAATGATGAAATTCTCATGTACAGGGGAAGAATTTATGTACCAAATTCCCAGGAGTTGAAAAAATTGATATTGAGAGAAATGCATAATGTACTTATGTTGGGCACCCAAGTTATAAGAAAACTATTGCAGCTATCAAAAGACAATATTATTGGCCAGGAATGAAGAAAGAAGTTGCTAATTTTATTGCCAAATGTTTGGAATGTTAAAAGGTAAAGGATGAGCATAGACACCCAGCTGGTTTTCTACAACCATTACCCATTCCTGAGTGGAAATGGGAAGTTGTAACAATGGATTTTATCACCAAATTGCCTAGAAGAACCAAGCAACATGATTCTATCATGGTAGTGTTTGATAAGCTTACTAAAGCTGTGCATTTTATTCTAGTTAAGATCACTCACAAGGCAGCCAACATTGATGATGTTTATATGAGAGAAATTAATCGATTACATGGCATACCCAAGACAATTGTGTCTGACAGAGATCCAAAATTTACCTCTAATTTTTGGAAAGGATTATTTAATGGATTTGGAACAAATTTGAATTTCAGTACAACTTATCATCTAGAATCAGATGGACAAACAGATAGGGTGAATCAAGTGATTGAGGATATGTTGATGATGTGTGTGATGGATAAACCATAAAAATGGAAAGACTACCTATGCTTAGTAGAGTTTGCTTATAACAATGGGTACCAAACATCTCTAAATATGAGACCATTTGAGGCACTTTATGGAAGAAATTGCAACACACCGATAAGTTGGGATAACCCAACAGATAGAGCAGTGGTTGGGCGAGATTTACCCAGGGAAATGGAGGAGAAAATGCTGAAAATAAGAAAAAAAAATTAAAGGCTTACTAAGACAGGAAGAAAATATATGTTGATAAGGGCAGAACTCACAAGGAATTTAAAGTGGGAGACCATGTATTTTTGGAAGTGAAAGCCAGCAAAAGTTCCCTAATGTTGGGAAATTTCTCAATGTTGGCAGCTCACTATTGTGGGCCATTTGAAATCCTAGAAACAATTGGTCCAGTAGCTTATATGATTGCATTGCCTGCATCTATGTCTTTTCATAATGTATTCCATGCATCATTTCTCAAGAGATATATACCTAATGCTAATCACGTTATTGATTGGAATGTGATTCAGGTGGAGAAAGAAGGCACTTTTCAACTGCATCCAGTACACATTTTGGACCTGAAAATAGAACAGCTCTGGAATCAATCCATAGGTCTTGTAAAGGTCCAATGGACCTATTACGGTCCTGAGGATGCTACCTTGGAGCATGAGGATGCAATGTGGGTAGAATACCCACATCTTTTTGAGGATACTTGAAAATTTTGTTGTATGTGTTTACATAATGCATTGAGGACAATGCATAAATAAGGGGAGGGGATTGTAATATCCCTAGGACAAACCCAATTGTAAATGTAAATAAAAATGTACTTAAGAGGGGGAGATGTTTGATATCATTTTTGTATGCACCTTTCATGGCATAGTGCATGCATGTACTACGCAGTAAAATGGTGAAGTGTGCACATTCCAGGATACCGCGCACATCATCTTAAGTGCATGCAATATTGAGGCCAATAAGCCTTTTTGTATATGTTGTGTTTTATAGGCTGGTGAGCCAATTATTATAAGCCAGAAGGATTATGTTGCNNTTAGGCTAGAGAGTCTAGATGCTAAAGTCCAATGCGCCTATTTTTGGTATTTGTCTCAACATTAATATAAAATACATCACTGGGAGTAGACTAACCACGATAAACTAGTATGGGGGACTAAAATCCACTAGTTAGGGAAAGAGTGGGGGATAAAAGTTAAGGAAAAGGGGCTAAGCTAGGGAGCTTAAGCC
>CBVK0101730428.1:814-16401 GCA_900067695.1 Picea abies | reverse complement strand
AATTTATATGTTATGCATGTTTGTAATACTTGAATGTTATCATGTATTCTGTTGCATATATGAATTACTGTCTATTACCTTTGAATCTATATGGTAGCAGTAACTTTGTGTTATTTGTTTTGTTTCGATTAAAATGCATGTTAGATATATCCATGTATGTGTGTATTTCCGCATGGTAGCATTGTCTGGCCTATTGGTGGCCGAAGATGTTACAAATTGGTATCAGAGCCAAGGTTTCAACGCTGAGCCTAGATGGGCTAGATAAGTGGTATTTGGACCCAAGGTTTTGAGTGGAAATCGTGTCTGGAGGGACTAATTTCGGACCTCTGAACCTTCCTGAGTGCCAAGAAGTTACCTTGGCCATGTTACAAAGCTAAGGAGGAGTAGCGGTATCATAAAACCATGACAAAAGTGATATTGGGCCGCAGAGTAATGTGGGTCGTAGGATATGTTCAGAAGGAAGGGAAACCCTTTTACGACTGTCATCTCTGGAGAAGGTGCAGGAGGGTTATCCTGGAATCCTATCAGAGTTCGAAAATTGTGAGAAGTAGGATGCATTGAGGCACAAACTTCCAAAGTCGGAAGCTCTGAAGTCCCGGAAGAGATCTACACAATAGATCTGAGGGGAGAATATTGATCATTAGATCTTGGAGAAGCCATGCACGGGTTATTCACGAGAATCCTTCGGAGTTCGCAGATCAAAATATTTAAAGTGAAGAGAAGTGAAAACCTCTGAAGCAATAAATTGTGAAGTGGATCTCGACCGTTGGTTGTGGGAGAGATAAGAACCGTCGATTATCTAGGGAGAGTTCATAACTGCAACAATCGAGAGAAGGGGAATGTGTTGACACACAAACTTCTGAAACCCGAAGTTTCAAAGTGAAAGGGTAGATGTGGTGGGTCCAAATGACATCGCCTGGGGTGGCATGGACCTTCCTAGGTGTACTATGTGCCATCGCCTTATTTGGTGACAACTGTACTATGTGGTCCCAGAGGATATAGAATTCGGAAGTTCGAAAGTCACGAGATTGGAAGGAAGTAAGCATGAAAGCTTCTAGAACCTAAAGTTTCGAAGCTCCAAAGTCCTGAAGATTCAATGACAGAAGTTCCATAGTGAGTGTCAGTCATTGGATGTTGTGTAGACGTGGACCGTTGATCCACCCTACTTCGTGAGTTCCTTAATTCGAAACTTTGAGAGTCTTTTGTGATTTATTATGAAGACTTTGTAACCCAAAGTCCTGATTAAGTGCCTATCGATCTAGCGCCTGGTCACAGCCCATGGTCACAGGGGTTGGGGCTAATAGAAAAGGTTCGAGGCCTGAAATTGTTACAGAGCCGAAAAAAGCTCGTAAAATTCATGAAATCTAAATGTTTCTTAAAACAGATTCCATTTATGAATTCTGTGGGATTTGTTAAGGAATGATGGCTTGAAAATTTCTGGTTGACTGCACGTTGTGTTTGTAGAGTTCAACGAGTGTCAAAACTTAATAGAGTTTCCACTAAGTGCAAAGAAATGGAAGAGGCATAGACTGCTTCCAGTTCAAGGAATGAAATAAAAGGGATGGACGTCCACTTGGGATTTGAAGGATCGAACTCCAATGGACACAGAGAAGAGATGGATAAGGAAGGGCATATGATGAAGATCATTGAATGATTGCAGAAATATGCCCAGGCTCATCAAGCATATAACAGAAAGCTCCTGAAAGCCAAGGATCGACAGAGAGAATTCAACTTAAAGTTGATGAAGAGTTTGGAGAGAATAGAAAATAAGTTGGATAAGGAGAGGGATTCAAGAAAAATAGGGAGTCGTGTACCCCCTGAGAAGAAAAGAAGATCAAGAAGCGTTAGCAGGCATCATCGTCACTGCCCGAAACATTCCAATAAGGAGGCACACAATAGTTCAAGCCCATCTCCTACCAGAAAAAATAGGGGATGTGGAGTGGATGAACTAAAGGGAGAAATGAAAAATATTAAGCCTCCTACATTTGATGGAGAACATAAGAAGGAGGAAGATGTCGAAACATGGTTGCTTGGCATGAGGAAATATTTCCAACTGCAGAATTATTCCTCTCATGCAGAAGGAAGAATTTCAATATATCAATTGAAGGGAAAGGCATCCATGTGGTGGGATCATCTTATGCAGGTGCAACACATTAAAGAGAAGGATATTACCTGGAAAGAATTCAAGAGGTATTTCAAAAAGAAATACTTGACTAAAAGATATTATGACCGAAAGATGAAAGAGTTCTTTGAACTCAAGTTGAGTAGCATGACCATTGATGAATACGAACGAAGGTTCTTGAAGTTGTTGAAATATGTTCCCTTCATCAAGGATGAGACTGTCAAGATTCAAATGTATCTAAGTGAACTGCCACCTTCCATCGGTGACAAGATTTAGTATGATGACCCAAAAAATATGGAAGAAACGATAAAAAGAGTGAAATGCTTATGTGAGCAGCAAAGGGGAAATCCCACTTTTCAGAAGGCTTGGGATGACCAGAAGAATTTCAAGAAGGAGTAGAGGCAGAAGGGAAACAAACCTCCCTTTTTCAGAAATAGTCCTCAAGGGAAGCCATCATTTAGAGAGCTGATAATGGCTGACGTAGGGGGAAAAAGGCCGAGGCAGACGCCCATTCAGTGTTTGGGCTATCAGGTAAACCACAAGTACAGAGATTGTCCCCACAAAAATGGCAAAGTGAGAGTTTTCCATAATGTTCAGCAAGATGAAATAGTGGAGGACATGGGCAGTAGAATACCAAGAATCTACACAGCCCTGGACAACAAGAAAGAAGGATATCAGTTGCACATGATTGAAGTGGAAGGTATGATCAACAACCATGCCTTTACTATTTTAATTGATTCAAGGACTGGCCATATTTATATAGATCCTAGGGTGGTGGAAAGTTTGCAATTTCCAAGAATCAAGCATGAGAAATCTTGGTTGGTGCAGCTAGCTAGAGGAGCCAAGAGGAAAGTTGTTGAGTCGGTTAAATCATGTCCAATGGACATGAATGGACTAAGTACTAAGGTAGATCTGAATATATTGCCTTTAAGTTCTTATGATTTTCTAATTGGCATGGACTGGTTGGACCAACACCACGGCATATGAGATTGTCATAACAAGGCATTCACTTGCTTGGATGAGGAAGGGAATCAAAGGATAGTCCAAGGAATTCCCAGAGTAGTTGTTGTCAGAAAAATCTCAACAATGCAATTGAAGAAGTGCTACAGGAAAGGTTGTCAGTTATTTGTAGCCCATGTGGAGGAAACACCCAAGGATAAGGTGTCAAATATTGAATACCATATGATACTAAAAGATTTTGAGGATGTATTCCAGGAGGTACCCGGATTACCCCCGAAAAGAGATATTGACTTCTCTGTAAAATTAATGCCTGGAGCATCTCCAGTGTTGAAAGCTCCTTGCAGAATGAGTGCGCCAGAGCTGAAAGAAGTGCAGTTACAGCTTGAAGAGCTTCTGAAGAAGGGGTATATACACCCAAGTGTGCCACCTTGGGGAGCCCCGGTCCTGTTTGTGAAGAAGAAGGATGGGATGTTGAGATTGTGCATCGATTTTAGACAGTTAAACAAAGTGACTATTATAAACAAGTATCCTCTGTCGCGGATCGATGATCTCTTTGACCAGTTAAAGGATGCTAAGATATTTTTGAAAATAGATCCTAGATCAGGATATAACTAGGTAATAATAAAGAATGAAGACATCTGTAAGACCGCCTTAAGAACAAGGTACGGTCACTATGAATTCACAATGGTGCCATTTGGGTTCTCAAATGCACCTGTTGTTTTTATGTATTTAATGAATAGTGTATTCAAGGACTATCTAGACAATTTTGTCATAGTCTTTTTGGATAATATCCTGGTGTATTCCAAGTCGGAGGAAGAGCATGAACATCATCAGATGATGGTGTTGTGGGTGTTAACAGAGCACCAACTTTATGCCAAATTGAGCAAGTGCTCATTTTATCAAAAGCAGATCCATTATTTGGGGAATATAATTTCAAAAGATGGGATAGCTGTGGATCCTGATAAGATAGAATCCATTAGAGCATGGACAACACCGAAGAATGTAACAGAAGTCAGATCCTTTATGGGTCTAGCTGGCTATTACATAAGGTTCATTAGAGGGTTCTCAAGGATATCTCACCCTATCACTTCCTTGCAAAGGAACGAGACTAAATTTCAATGGACAGAAGAGTGTGAGAGAAGCTTCCAGCAATTGAAGTAGTTTTTAACAAGTGCTCCAATCCTAGAAGCCATTAGAGAATGGACAATGCCGAAGAATGTAACATAAGTCAGATCCTTTATGGGTCTAGCCATCTATTACAGAAGGTTCATTGCAGGGTTCTCAACGACATCTCACCCTATCACTTTCTTGCAAAGGAAGGAGAAGAAATTTCAATGGACAAAAGAGTGTGAGAGAAGCTTCCAACAATTGAAGCAATTGTTAACCAGTGCTCCAATCCTGAGGATTGCAGATCCGAATGAGGATTTCGTGGTTTGAGCAGATGTGTGCAAAGAAGGACTGGGAGGAGTCCTCATCCAGAATGGATTTGTAATATGTTATGAGGCCAGGAAATTGAAAAAGCATGAAAAGAATTATGCCACTCATGATTTAGAGTTGGCATCTATCGTTCACACTCTGAAGAAATGGAGGCATTACCTCATGGGAAAGAGGTTTGAACTGAGAACAGACCATAATGGTCTGAAGTATTTGTTTGATCATGCTACCTTGAATGCTAGGCAGAGTAGGTGGTTGGAGTTTCTTTTTGAATATGACTTTGATATCAAGCATATCATAGGAAAAGAGAGCAAAGTGGTTGATGCACTTAGCGGGAGAGTGCAGGAATTGCATGCTACAACCATTAGTATGTACCAAACTGATATTAAAAGCAAAATTTTGGAAGATGCAAATGCAGATTTGCAGTACAGGGATTTGGTAGCAAAGCTACAACAAGGTAAGATACCACAGAAAGTGGAGAATTATAAATTGGAAACTGACGGAACACTTTTGTAGAAGAACATAATTTATGTACCTAATGTCCAGGACTTGAAACTTATGATTTTGAATGACATGCATAATGTGCCTTATGCAGGGCAACCTAGATATTAGAAAACTGTGGCAGTAGTCAAGAGCCATTACTTTTGGCCAGGTATGAAGATAGATATTGTTGAATACATCGTCAAATGTATGGAGTGTCAGAAGGTTAAAGCTGAGCAAAAACACCCAGCAAGGTTGCTACAACCTTTACCCATTTCTGAGTGGAAGTGGGAGGTAGTGACAATGGATTTCATCATAGGATTTCCAAAAATAGGCAAGAAACATGATTCAATCATGGTGGTGGTGGACAAGCTTACGAAAGTTTCTCATTTTATTCCATTGAAGACTACTCACAAGGAAACTAATGTTGATGATATTTTTATGAGGGAAATAACACGATTTCACGGTATTCCCAAGACAATTGTGTCTGACAGGGACCCGAAATTTACCTCAAAGTTCTAGAAGGGGTTTTTCAAAGGATTCAGAACAAATCTGAACTTCAGCACTGCGAATCATCCTGAGTCTGATGGGCAGATAGAGAGGGTGAACAAAGTGATAGAAGACATGTTAAGGATGTATGTGATGGACAAACCATCTAAATGGAAAGAATACCTACACTTGGTAGAGTTCGCCTACAACAATGGGTATCAAGCATCATTGAAGATGAGCCCATTAGAAGCACTTTATGGAAGAAAGTGCAATACTCCAGTATGTTGGGATAATCCAGCTGATAGAGCAGTAGTTGGGCCAGAGTTTCTCAAGGAATTGGAAGAAAAAATGCTAAAAATTAACCATAATTTAAAGGTTGCCCAAGAAAGGAAGAAGAGTTAGGTGGATAATAACAGAACCCACCGAGAGTTTAAAGTGGGTGATCATGTTTTCTTGAAAGTAAAATCCAACAAAAGTTCCTTAAGACTGGGAAACTGTTCGAAGTTGGTAGACAAATTTTGTGGACCATTTGAAATCCTAGAAAGGATTGGACCAGTTGCATATATGCTTGCATTGCTTGCATCCATGACTGTACATAATCTATTTCATATTTCATTGCTTAAGAAATATATACCTGTTGCTAATCATGTAATCGATTGGAATGTGATTCAGGTAGAGCAAGAAGGCATCTTGCAAGTGCATCCAGTGCGCATATTGGACTGGAAGAGCAAGCAGCTTCGGAATCGAGCCATAAGGCTTGTAAAGATCCAGTGGACCTGGTACAATCCTAAGGACGCAACATGGGAGCATGAAGATGCTATGCAGATAGAGTACCTGTATCTTTTTGAATATTTTGAAAATATTGTTGATGTTGTGTAAAGAGTTGCACTGAGAACAGTGAAAAATTAAAGGGAGGGGATTGTAACACCCCAAGGATGAGACCTAGTTGTATTTATAAATTGTAAACATGTTTTGTAAGCTGGTGAGTCGAGTGTTGATAAGTTGGTGGGATTATGTGTTTAATAAGATGGAGATCCTAAGTGTTAAAGGCCAAGAGCCTGATTTTGTATATGAAAATATGCAGATCATTAATAAAATATAAACATCACTGCATGCAGACCGACCACAAAGAAAGAGTGATGGGGGACTAAGATTCCACAAGGTGGGTAAGGGAAAGGGGGCTGAAAGGTTGGAAAGAGGGGATAATCTTAGGGGCTTAAATCCTTGAGAATAATAATTTATTATTATTCCAAAGCTGTGTAAAAGACATGTTTTTAGCCTAAGTCCTAGGAGAGGCAGCGTGTGCAAAAGGAAACACATGCAGATCCAAGAAGACAAGTGTCGACCTGGGCACATGCAGTTAAAGCTGCAGAAGTCAACCATGTTGGGGGTTCACTTCCCATTCTTCCATCCTCATCCTGAGTTCGCGGGCATCTCCGTCGGAACCCATTTTGCGTCTGCATCTGCATCTGCATACCCACGCACCGTGAAGGAAAACCTCACACACCTCTGGAATTAGTGATCTGTGAGTCTAACTACGCTGGAGTTCAATTGCTATTCTTGATTCCTGTGAATTCTATTTTGCCTCTACATTTTGACCTCGACATACCCACGCATACCTGAGCAATCACCCAATGGGAGGGAAAACCGACCTGTGTGTCCCGTGAACCCAGGTTTATCCACACTGCAAATCTGAGTTTGTGCCTTAACCGTTTGGGTTGTTGTCTTGTGTATTGCCTGGGCTGTGTTGCATCTTAGTGGGCCTGTTGCCATTTTTGGATGTCCATGCCCAAATTTCCCTGTAGTTTTTGTCGCTCATGAGTTAACCAAATGTTGTTGATGTGCTATTATCCTTACCTTGTGGAAATTCAGAAGTAACTGGATGAAGAAGCAGGTTGTCAGGCCGATGGTGTAAGAGGCAGATTGTCAGACCTGTGAGCAGCTCTCTCCAGGTGAGAGAGTTTTTTGGGAAGTGGTTTTCTCCCAGAGAGAGTCCAGCACCAGCTATGGAGCTCTAAGAATTCCTGATCTGGCCTATTGTCGAGACCCTGAGAGGGAGGTGAAGCAATCGATGGACCGTGTGACAGTGAAGGTGTATACTCCCGAGTGGAATAGGCATGTGGGGAATGAGAGTCCATGAGTAGTGGGTGTAAGAAGGTTCTTGGAGAGAATCCTTCCCGTTGCACTATGCAGCTTTCCTGTAACCTCAGCCTAGTCTAGGATTCCCTTGCCTTGGGTGGAGCTTAGTCCTAGCTTGGGGGTGACCCACTGCTGAGCGTGATGAGCAACATGGTCTAAGGCTGGGAGGTTCATGGAAGGTCTTGACCTAGTAGGTGGTGTTACTCTAGTTGAAAATATAAGTGGCATTACTGTTCTTAATTTATATGTTATGCATGTTTGTAATACTTGAATGTTATCATGTATTTCGTTGCGTATATGAATTACTATCTATTACCTTTGAATCTGTATGGTAGCAGTAATTTTGTGTTATATGTTTTATTTCGATTAAAATGCATGTTAGACATATCTATGTATGTATGTATTTCTGCGTGGTAGCATTGTTCGGCTTGTTGGTTGTTGGGGATGTTACAGTCATGGACGCAAAGACAAATATGTAATTTTATTATGTAGGATGATCCCCTATACCTCCTTTTACAAACTTAAAAAAAACCCTTATAACACCTTTACATGTTCAAGGAAAAACAAAAACCCTTATAACTCCAATTACAATCAATGGAGAAAACTCCTCCATACAAACCTTTATAACTCTAACCAAAAAAAAAAAAAAAAATTATAACACCATGACAAGCACCCTTTAGCACCCTTATAACTTAAAAAAAAAGCATTCACTTATAATGGAGAAAACTCCTCCGTATAAATTTTCAATCTTATAACTCCCATATAATTCCTTAAAAAAGCATATTATATCACCTTTTTTTTAATAAAAAAAATATGCTTATGATCCTGTGATAAAAGTGAGTTTAAAAATATTAAAAAAATGCATCCCTTTTACTCCAATATGAAACAGATTAAAGCCACTCTTCTATGAAGGTCGAGAGGGTTTCAAAAGAATTATAAATTATAACCATCATTTGATGCAAGCCTACACTGCTTGATTTTCCTTTCAATTGACCTTTGTTATCAATTGACTCCGTTAGCCTAGTTTCACTGTAAAACGATGCAATACACAATCATAGATAGAGATATTGGTGTCTTTTCCTTACAGTAACATCATGCGTGCACTCAGATGGTTTTCTCTCCTTAAAACTCCAAGAAGAGGAGTGAGAGGCGAATGGACTTTGTTCCTGATGTGTTGATCCAAGTGTATATCAGTGGCCACCCACCTTTTCCAACTAGCTCAAAACAGTTTTCTAACAATTTTGGCAATTTACTATTTTTAGCAGTTTTAACTTTTGGGGCAATTTTGAGGGACTAAATGAAGGTTTTTCGGGAACGAGCTTTTCAATGATATTTGAAGGCATGATTGAGCCCCCAAAATAAATATCCTCGACGATAACGGGCTATCATACTCCTAAAATGAAGATCGTATGCAAAAGTTACGACCTTGGGAAGTTGATGTACTAACTTACCTAAACGAGGCCCACATGACTTTTGACGCTTCATCTCTTAGGGTTAGGTTTTTGGATGTCTAGGGTTTTTGGCATTCCTGTTTATTGTAAAAAGGCCTTCAGAGCCTCATTGTAATCATCTTCTTGCGAATGAGTGCATTCGTCACATCTCTTCTCAGAGATAAGCTGCCACCATTCCAGCAAGCTTGTTTCTGCTGCATTTTATAGTTTCAACTTATTTCCTTATTGAATAGAAAACCATTTTTACTGTATCTCTGTTATTTTGTGTTAAGCACTTGTTAATAATCTGTATTCATTTTGTTCTGCTCATAAAATCTAGATCAATGGTATTAGAACATTCTTCTCCTTGTCATCTTAATGCATGTACCCAATGAGGTCAGAGTACAAAGAGTTGGGTCTCGAGCTTGTTTCTCTTGAGGAAAGAAGCTCTCGCACACCCAAGCAACCTCTCGTGGAAAGAGAAAATAAAGATGACGAGATAGGAGATCCTTTCAAATTTTTGATTGAGGAAGCCCTCATGCAACAAAGGAATGAAATGATGGATAGTTTTACGCAAATCCTTCGGCGGCTACCAACAGGTGACACATCTTCTTCGACCGGAGGCGCCACCCCCTTCAAGGTACAAATAAACTTTGATATTTCTATATTTGAAGGTCAGATAGATGCAGATAGACAATTGGTTGAATCTACTAGAAGGGTATTTTTCTATCCATAACTTTTTGAATATAGAAAAGATTACTTTTACGCTCCTCAAAGTCGTTCCCCATGTCAAAGATTGGTGGGAAACTTTCTGTTAGCAAAAGGAAACAGAGGAACCCTCATTATTTACAGTCACGGCCACCTGGGAATCCTTCAAGGATGTTATTAAGGAACAATACTACTCTTTCATAAGTTATGATGACTTGTATACCAAATGGACCACACTGCAGCAAGAAAGAGACCAAGCAGTGCCAGATTTCACGAATATCCTTCATACGTTGTGCACCAAGTTGGGTATCAAAGATTCAAAGAGACATCTGGTGCTCAAGTATCATGATGCTCTGCATAAATACATCCAGACTGAAATGTAATTTTTGTACATATCATCCTTGGGCGCAGCCTTCCGATATGTCATCAAAATTGAGAAAAAGCTCAAACAAAATATGTGGCAATTTGGGCCTGGGAACCCCTCACAACAAAAGCCAGGAAAGGGCGGCCCCAACCTACAGAACAAAGGAGGGAGAAAATATGGACAATATTAGGACAACCAGTCCATGCCGTAAGTAAAGAAGGACGCCAAAAAGACAACTAAATATACCAGGAAGTGGTGCAACTTCCATAAGAGAAATTGGCATAACACTGCTGACTACCGCTCAAAGCAGTCGCTGGTGGCCAAAGTGAAAGCCTCTGAATCAGATGCAGGTTCAGAATCTGAGCCAGAACCAGAAAGGGGAAGATGAATCATTGACGTGGAACCTAGTTCCACCATTGCTACCACCAAGCTCCAACCTGGTGAACCAGACGAGCCATAAGAAGGAGAATGCCTCTTCCATTCACAAATGTGGGTAAAAGGCACCCCGCTGCACTTCATCATGGATAGTGGTAGCCAGAAGAACCTCATATTAGTAGAGGTCATAAAGTGACTAGCCCTGCCGACAACATCGCACCCATAACCCTACACCATTGGATGGCTCCACCAAGGAATCTATCTCTATGTGAGCCAACAATGTCAACTGTCGTACGACATCAAGCCCTTCAAAGACAAGGTAGTGTGTGATGTTTCTCCTCTCGAAGTTTGTGATTTTCTTTTGGGACAACCTTATTTATGGAAACGTCATGCCGTATATGATTCTAGGCCTCGTACTATTATTAATACTTCGAACAAGAAATTGTACAGGATACCTGAGGCAGTCCCACCTAGTTCTATTTCCTTGATCTCTGCTAAGCAATGCAGGAGGGTCATCTCTCAGACAAGGAAGTTTGTCTTCTTCATGATTCACTCTCAGAATAAGTGAAAGATCACAACCACATCCAGGGTCTCTACGACCGACCTCTCCACATATCAAAAGCAAGTAGATAAGGTCGTGGAAGAATACTCAGATAACTTTTCCTCACCTACTAGGGTACCTTTGCACTACCAGGTCAAGCACCCCATCGATCTGACACTCGATGCACCACTACCCAATGGGCCATCCTATCGTCTCTCTCTATTAGAGAATGAGGATATCAAGTGACAGATCCAAGAACTTCTCCACAAGGCGCACATATGTCCCATCTCATCACCTTACTGGAGCCCAATCATGCTGGTATAGATGAAAGATGGAAAATGGCAACTCTGCATTGATTACCGGGCTCTGAATAAAATCACAGTTAGAAACTGGTACCTGATTCCCTGAATCGATGACCTCCTTGATCAAATCATGTGGGTCAAATACTTCAGTAAGATTGATCTGAAGTCTGGCTACCACCAGGTCCCGATAGAACAGATATATGTATGGAAAACCACCTTCAAGTCAAAGGAAGGCCTTTTTGAATGGTTGGTCATGCCCTTTGGTTTGACAAATGATTCAACCACTTTCATGAGAATGATGGATGATATCCTATGATCATTCACCAATACTTTTGTAGTGGTGTATCTGGATGACATTCTCATTTACAGCAAGACTTGGGTCGAACACTTGTAGCATATTCAACAAGTTCTGCACACCCTGCGGCAACACAAGCTATATGCCAACTTGGAAAAATGATCCTTCGGCATGGACATGGTCCATTACTTGGGCTACATAATTGATTAGAATGGCGTACATGTGGATCCATCGAAGATCCAATATCCAAGTCATCCATGACTGGCCAGCCCCAACCACACTCACTGAGCTTCAAAGCTTCTTGGGCCTTGCCAATTTCTACCAAAGGTTCATGTTGGGATTATCCCATATTGTATGGGCCCTTAGCCAAATAACCAGGGGTGGTGGTAAGGAAAAATTTGCATGGGACCGGTCCCAACAACAAGAGTTCAACAATTTGAAGCAGCATTTGTGCTCAGCCCCAATGCTTTCACTACCAAACCTGCAGCAACGCTTTGAGATCAAGACGAATGATTCAGACTATGTGGTAGGCACCGTTCTCACTCATCGCAACCACCCTGTGGCCTATCATAGTGAGACACTATCAGATGTTGTATGAAAGTACCCTACTTACGACAAATAAATGTACTCCATTGTGCAAGCCTGTCGCAAGTGGAGACATTACATTCTTGGGAAGGAGACATACATCCACATTGATCATAAGCCACTGCATTTCATACAGACACAAGGAAAATTGTAGAATGATCACCATCAAAATTGGTCCACATACTTGCAGCAATTCCACCTCAACATCAAGTATAAAACAGGAAGCACCAATCGTGTCACTGATTGCCTCAACAGACCGCCAGTCGTGACACTCACCATAGTGATAGAATCCTGTGGCCATGAGACCTATGGATGGCCCCAAATCTATGAGACAGACCTAGACTTCGCCACCACCTACCAAATGTTGGGTGCAAACGCAGTTGTTGATAATTTCCATCTTCAGGATGGGTTGTTGTGTTGTTTGGGCCATATTGGTGTTCCATCAAGCGAGCGAGTGAAGATGATCTAGGAATCCCACTACAGTCAAGTGGCAGGACATTTCAGCGTCAAAAATACAGTGGCGATGCTACATAAACATTTCTACTGGCCGAAACTTTGACAGGAGGTCAACAAGTATATCAGGTCCTGCACTGCCTACGCTATTGCCAAACTGAACACTAAGAAACAAGGCCTGTACACCCCTCTTCCTACTCCTGACAGGCCATGGGAATCCATCTCAATGGACTACATGTCGGGCCTCCCATCCACCAAGCGGGGAAATGACTGTGTTTTTGTGGTTGTTGATCGCTTTTCTAAGATGGCAATTATGGTTGCCTGCAAGAAGAACATCACAGCAGAGGCCACTGCCAAGATCTTCTTTGAACGAGTCTGGGTACATTTTGGAATCCCACAAACCATTGTCTCAGATCAGGACAGTCAATTTATCAACACATTCTGGTTGAGCCTCTGGTCACTGTTGGACACCAAGCTCACCAAATCCATGGCCTTCCACCCCGAGATAGATGGCCAAACCGAGGTTGTCAATCAAATGACTGTGCATATCCTTCGCATGTATAATTCAAAGAACCCTCGCGCATGGGATGAGAGCCTTCCCTATTTCCAACATAACTACAACCAAGCCCTACATAGCTCAACCAGCCATAGCCCCTTTCAGGTGGGGTTGGGATTCAAACCATTGGGTCCCATAGATGTTGCACTTGCCCTTGTGGTCACCTCGAATGACTCATCTCCTACTTCAACTGAAGCTAAAAAATCCACTCGGTTCATTGAGAGGATCCAACACATCCACCAACAGGTTCACGATATCCTACAAAAGTCCAATGACAAGTACAAGCAGTGCCATGATCAACATCGGGTGCCACATAAGTTTCAGGTGGGTGACAAAGTTTGGTTGCACTTGAAGAAAGAGCGCTTTACATGACCCCATCGAAAGCTTCGCCCACTCTGTTATGGGTCGTAAACCATCACCAAGGCCATGGGGGATAATGCTTTTGAGATCAACATTCCTCCTTTCCTTGGCCTGCACCCAGTGTTCAACGTGGATCTCCTTTGCCCTTATTTCCCACCATTATTGGACAGTTCAGATGTAGCAGAGCAATTGACACCAACAGAGCTCAATCCCGACTACATACAATAGGCATCTAGCGATCATATTGTGGACACACAGATCAAGGGCACTTGACAACAAACGATCCATCTTTATCAAGTCGTCAAAGCAGGGTAGCTCCTACACCAAGGCAAGTGGCTCACTCGGGGCCAAATTCAACAAAAATTTCCTCATTTCATGGGGGAACTCAACACAATGGAGACCATTACTTCCTAAGGAGGAATGAATGATCCAAGTGGATATCAATGGCCACCCACCTTTTCCAACTGGCTCAAAATAGTATTCTGACAATTTTGGCAATTTACTATTTTTAGCAGTTTTAACTTCCAGGGACATTTTGAGGGCCTAAATGAAGGTTTTTTGGAATAGATATTCTCAATGATAGCCAAAGTCATGATTGATCCACCAAAATGAATCTCCTTGACGATACCATTCCAATAGGCTATCATATGCCTAAAACAGAGATCATATGCAAAAGTTACGACCCCGGGAAGTTGATGTACTAACTTACCCAAACGAGGCCCACATGACTTTTGGAACTTCAACTCCTAGGGTTAGGTTTTTGGATGTCTAGGGTTTTTGGTATTCCTATTTATTGTAAAAATGCCTTCAAAGCCTCATTTTAATCATCTTCTTGCGAATGGGCACAGTCATCACATCTCTTCTCAGAGATAAGCCGCCACCATTCCAACAAGCTTGTTTCCGCTGCATTTTACAGTTTCAGCTTATTTCCTTATTGAATAGAAAACTAGTTTTACTATATCTCTGTTATTTTGTGTTAAGAACCTGTTAATAATCTATAGTCATTTCGTTCTGCTCATAAAATCCGGATCACGTGTCCGCAATACAAACATATAATGAAGTGGATAAAGAAACACAATTAATAATGGCTCGCTTACCCACAACGATCCATCCATGAATATAATCTCGAATTCTTTGTTTGGATGTGCCACCAGTTCTTCAAAGTTGTATATGTTATCTCGTCACAACCAATGCCTCTCTTGTTATCCGTTGGCAATTCTTATTCTTGTGCTAAAATATACTTCATGTTAACCTTAATTGTTTGAGCTAAGGTTCATGAACTGTTATACTTCTTGTTTTCCATTATTAAACTTCTTGTATAGCGAAGGCTCATGCATAGAGTGGTTAGGTTCTCTTAAACAATCAACAATAAAATCAATGCACAATTCTTTCACCAAGACTGCAAGCTATTTGAATGGCAACGATTATGTTGCTTCATCGGGTCACGAGTCTTGAGATCACGCCCCAAGGTTGGACGTCTTGCACATTATCATTGCACTTCAACTCCATGGAAAAACTACCATGGATCTACCAGACCCTAAAAACTATAGGACTGATAAACTACCACACTACCACACTCATAAGATCAATATCATGCTCTGATACCAGTCTTAGATTCATAATGAAGAAAAGAAATCATGATGAATAGAGATAAATAGAATATTGGCAGAAAAGGCATACTCTATAATCATTAATGAGCAATTAATCATTAATTATTAATCATGTACATAGACTTACATATATAATACAAAAATACCATAACTGTCATGTAACTATATAACAGTTAGATAAACTAACTAACTATTATTAGAGTTGATGAACAGAGATAAATAGAATATTGGTAGAAAAGGCATACTCTATAATCATTAATGAGCAATTAATCATGTACATAGACTTACATATATAATACAAAAATAACATAATTGTCATGTAATTGTATAATAGTTAGGTAAACTAACTAACTATGATTAGAGTTGATGAACAAAGATAAATAG
>CBVK0101730419.1:122-12841 GCA_900067695.1 Picea abies | reverse complement strand
CCCCCCCCCCAAACAACAAAATGGGTGACCATCCATACTCTATTTTTTTTAAAAGAGGGGATGGAAAATTCATCAAATGAATGTGAAGACTGTTTTTTTTAATGGAGACTTGAAAGATAATGTTTTTATGTCTCAGCCGGAAGGATTTGTTGTGAAGGGAGAAGAACAAAAGGTATGCAAGCTCATCAAATCCTTATATGGCCTGAAACAAGCACCTAGAGCATGGTATGAAAAGTGAATTGAGCATCTTCTGAAATTGAATTTCAAGCATTTCAATCTTGAGGATGCAACTTTGTTCGTCAAGGAAGTTGGAAAAAATGTTGTATATCTTGTAGTATATGTAGATGATTTGTTGATAACATGGAATAATGAAAGCTACATTGCATCCATAAAGAATGATTTGAACAAAGGCCTCGAGATTATAGATTTGGGACATCTTCACTACCATTTGGGCATTGAGCTGATTCAAAATCCAAAGTGCATATTCATCTCCCATAAGAAGTACAATGGAGAACTATTGAACAAGTTTGGCATAGCTGAGTGTAATCATGTCTATACTCCAATGGAACTATTATCCCCATTTTGTGGGATAACTAAGGAGATGATGACTCGAGACCCTCAGGTTACAGACATGGACTATCGAGAGACCACACGACTAGAAGTGTCCACTTGTACATATGAAAGCCCAATCTATCACCACAGTTTGATCCATCGTCAATGCATCCACCCCACCAGCTAGCTTCTATAAGGCACATGGGTATTGCTCCATGCGATACAAGTCAGGTATTGTGGCAGGTAATCACCCTAATATTTGATGCATTTAAGCATGTTGTATTGAAGTTGCTTTTGATTATAGAACACCTGCTTGGACATTATGCTTTTGACCCTATTTCACCTTGGTGAGTGTCATCGATTTCCTAGTAAGTGGCCAACTTTTGGGAAAGAGATGAAACTGGGGGTCCCTTGAGGGGTCATTGTACCATTCCCGACCATACTTATCACTTTCCGCTCATCACATTGCCCTCTTCTAGGCCTTTTGGATTTAGTGACCCAAGAAGAGCATGTACCTCATTTCATGGGAAGAAGGGGTTGAAGGCCCAAAGGGATGATGGTTGGCAAAATATAATAGCCTAAAATATAAACCTTCCATATGCTTGCCCAAAGAGGTCTTGAGAGCAATGAAAAACTTCTCCTAAAAAAATCAAAGACCTGCAAAAAAAAATAACATTATATACATGTCCCCACTTGTTGCGGTTTGTACACTCATGTGGTGTACCTTTATTTCCTTGCATATGACACCCTGTGTACCTCTAGATTCAAGTGGACCTTGTGGTGTTTCCCCCCAAGCTAATCAATTTCACTCTAGGGAGTACCCAATGTTTTGGAATATTAATTAATTAATGGAAATGAATGAGCTTAGAAAAAGGATGCATTGAAAACGAAGGTGCAACACACCCTCTACAAAGGCACCCATAGATGAGACAAAACGAGCCCTTGTATATCATGAAACCCATTGACCTATGATGTATAAATCCCTATCCACCTCATCATACACTACATGACCTTGAAGGGGCACCCTTGGGAGCATCCCCTACTTGAGGGTTTTGGTCTACCAAATAGGAATTTTATGACACCCCTCCCATACCTAAACTTGGTCAATTGTATAGGGTCTTTGAGCATTTGTTTAATTTGATGAGGTAGTTTTGATACACATTTTTAGATTCTTTGTTTATTATATGTGGTTTTCACTTGCCATGATATTTTGACTTGAGATCTTTGGAGGGCATACCAATTTGTTTCATAGGACCTTGTTTGGTGGACAATTTTTTAGGAACACACCTAGCTTGAGCTTCCATGGGTCTTGAATCCCACAAGTCAGATCACAATGAATTTCCTTTGGAGGCCTAGAAGACACCTTGGAGGACCTAGCCTAGCCCTCACATGCCAAACGAATTGCTTAGGAGGGGGAAAAAATCACTCTTTGGGGCTTGAAGTCACCTAGGGCTAGGGTTGGTGGTGATGGAGTTGTTGTTCATTGACATTTGGCATATTTTGACCAGAGGAGGCATGAATTGACCTTGGTGCATGAAGAGGAGGCTTTAGGAGCCCATGGGGGCAACAACTTTCTTCTCCAATGACTTGGAAAGTGTCAAAACATCTCCCTAAAGGGGTGATGTCATCTTGTTTTAGGGTTTCTAATGTGCAAAAGTGTAAATTAAATATTATTATTTGTGCAAAGGGATAAGATAAGGGTTGTTGAGCCCTTATCTTATGTTTTTCCCTAATTAAGTGGACAAACTATGTTTTAAACATTTTGTATAAATAGAGATCATGTGAATCTCATTTCATAACATAACTCTCCCATTGTGAGAAGTATGTGGCTGAAATTTTCGCTACCCTTGGGAATTTTCTCTCTCTTTTTCATTTGTCATGGTTTACTTTTCTATTAGTGAAAGGAAGTGGTGCACTACCTCTTGTGGAGTGACTCTCTTGTGTATTGGTGGATAATTCTTGGAAAAGTAGAAGTTTATCTTGTTGATTCTTGCTCTAGTTGAAGGGTTTTATCTTGTTATTGTCTCTTTTTCTTGATTGCAAGGTTAAATAGTTGAACTTCTTGGGGAGTATAAGTGAATACAACCCCACTAAGCTCATCAATATTTATCTTGGAAATAATTTGTTACTTAAGGGAGTGCTAGGAGAAGTAAAAGGGTTTACACCCTTCTAGGGGATGCTCCCAATAGTTAAGGTACTAATCCATAACCCAATAGTTAAGGTACTAATCATGTACAATTTGCATTGGATTCGGAAATGTGATTTTTGGCCATTTCAATTTTCTGCAATTTGGGTTATGTTCCTTGTGCCCAATGCACCTCTTAGCCACTAGGGAGACCCCTCTAAAGGGGTATTTCTTGTTCCTATAACAAAATTACATCTTCAGCCATTAGGGCTGCAGAAACCTTAACACACTTTCATTTATAACTTGCATTTCAACCGTGGAAAGTTGCTAAAAGTTTGCCATAGTAATCTCCTAAGTCCAACGCACTTTTTGGGTGGCTTATTGGCAAGTTTTGACGGTTGATTTTACTACTGTAAAAAATTGTTTGCTACAGCCATAAGGCTGCAAAATATATCTGCAAACACTTCTTATTACATCCTTGTTTCGTTGCTAAAGTCTCATGCTTTCATTCTTCAGTATTACTAATGATTATCTAGCTTATCTCTTGCATCATCTATTGGACTTTTAGAAATTGTTTGGCTTTAATACTTAATTTCTTGCTGATATACATTGTTTTTTACTGCTGGGATTAGAGACAACAAGCTTAACTTGTTTGTCCACCTAACATTATACATATATACTTGGCTTGTTCTTGTGTCTCGGGCAGGTACATCATTCTTTACAGGTGTTTTTATCTCTTGGAAACCTTTGGCTACCACCAAGGCTCTTTCCCAAGCCTTTCTGTGTCTTCCATCTTGACCTATAGAGGGAATTTTCTTCCATCTCTTCACTTTCCATCTCTTTTCCCCCAGGTTCACTGGGATTCTCCCCTTTAGGTGATTCTATCATCTCTAAAGTGACGAGAATACCTGTCTAAGGTGACAGTGGGTAGGTGTTCTCTAAGTTGTAGGATTTTGGTGGTTGGGTCAAGCTTTTCCCAACCTACAATTTGTGTGATAACATTTTGGTACCATTTCTAGGGAGGATTTTGAATCCTCTTCCGAATCCTAACGGCACTTTCTCAAGCTATCCCAAAAACTTTTCTCTAGCTTGCTTGGTGACTCCACCTAAAGGACGTTCTCTTTTCACTTTCGATGAGCTCTCATTGAAGCTCATCTGGTCACTCCACCTTCCCAGAACCCCTCCTCCTCTAAGCCTTTTCCCCCATGGAGGTTCAAACCTTATAAGGTCTACCAAAGAAGGCCTCCCCTCAAATCTCTCGTTGTCAAGACCCTCTTCCACGATACCCTTCCCCTTGCTCCAATGGCTCACCCTTGGGAAAAGGACATTTACAAACCCCTTAACATGGCCACCATCCATGGATACCCCAACACAATGCCAAAAGATTCAAATAAGTGGTTATCAAAGTTCCCAGGAAACAATGTAGTGATTGTTGAAGATCATCTCTACACCATAGGTTGGGACATGAATAATGCAGAAATTGAGCATGAGGATGTAGCCATGCAGCCATTGGCTTCATCACTGACTGGAGAAGCTCTTATATGGTTCAAGGGCCTTCTGGATAATCACATAACATCCTATAAATATGTTTCCAAGTTATTTAAGAGCAGGTTGACAACGAAGAAAGACAGTGGGATGCTTGTATCTCAATTCAATCAGATAAAGAAAAAGGAGAACGAGATAGTGAGTGAATTTGACACCAGATTTGACAGATTATACAGTGAGATTCCGACAGATTTTCCATCCTACCATTGCAAAATTTCATCTCCAATATGTGAATGCATTTGATGGAAAGTTTCGTTTTATTCTTAATGACGAGAATCCCACTTCTTTGCAGAAGCCAAAGAGTATAATGTAGAGATTGAAGAAAATCTCCTTGACTTGAAGGTAGATCCTTTGCAATATCCTCGTGTCAAGGCAGAAGCAAAGACTAAAGCTTCCAGTAGCAGTGCTCCTGATTTGATTTCCCTCTTGACCCAGAAGATAGATCATATGAGTACTCGATTTGTTCAAGCATAGAATCAGATCATGGGTCGTTTGACTACTGTGGAAAGAAATCAATCTGCGTCCAGATCTCAGTTTACCAGACAATAGAGAGATGTCATTGGTTGGAAACCAATGCCTCAACAAGAGGTAAAGGCCCCTGATACTTTGAAACCAGTTGGGATGGTTGACACAAAACAAGCATCTTGGTGTCTTCCATGCCAAGAGCCTCACAAAGAAAATGAGTGTCCTCGATGAGATGAAGATTCTTCCGAAAGTACGAATTTCATGGATATGACCTATATTTATCAAGAGGAAGATGTCACATAGGAACATATCAACGAATCGAGAAGACGGGGGGAAAGAGAGGGGAGACTCCGAGCCTTGAATCAATTGACAGACGATCAAAAGAAAGAGCTAAGGAAGAGGGAATATTTGACCTACAGTAGAATAAATAAAGCTTCAGCCCCTTAATTGCATCATGTTGTTCCTCCTCCATCCATAGAGAAGGTGGTCCCACCACATACACCTTCAGTACATGAGTTGTTTCCTAATCCATCTCCCATAGGTGATATCCAGTTGAATATAGATGTTGCAGCCATGTTTGGAAAGCTGAATCTGACAGTCTCGGTGATAGAGATATGTAAGATCCCTTCTGTAAGGAGGGAAGTTTTGAAGTTGTTATAAGTACCAACTGAGAAGGAAGACCCTCTGATCATTTTGAACACTATGTATCTTGATCGAAAAAAGGACAACAGTCCTCCTTTCTATATTTCATTAGGCATGAATGGCCTCCGCTTGAACAACTATATGTTTGATTTTGGGGCTTCCGTGAATGTCATGTCATTGAAGGTAATGGAACAGCTTGGTTTGAAGACAACTCGACCCTATGGAAACGTATGTGGTATTGATTCTAAAAGGGTCAAGGTTTATGGGTTGTGTGAGCATGTTGAGGTCCTTTTGATTGATTTTCCACATATCAGCCACCTCATGAACATAGTGGTGATCGATGTTCTGGATGCTTGGGGGATGCTCTTATCGAGGAGTTGGTCTACTGCCCTTGGGGGTTTCATTATCATGAACCTTACCCATGCACACATCCCCATGGGAGATGGTACTTTTGAGGTATTATATAGTCAACAGAGAGCTGACAAGCATGTGACTGATCCTAATGGTCCTGACTGTTAGAATATGAATGAATGTGCTCATTTTACCATTGACAATATCACTATTGTCACCCAACCATAGGTCAAAGCCACCCTCCAAGCACCTTGACCTTGAAAGAGAGAATAATCCTAGTAGCAATCCAATATCCAAGCATGGCTAACACACCAAGCAAGAAGTAACCAAAGCTGATCAGAGAGTCCAACCTAAAACTGGCGCAGCACCTTCCCCGGGACTTGCGCACAAAACTGCTAGACTGCAGTGCGCAGAAGTATCTCTCTGCAATTCTCAGAAGTGTGTCAAATGAGAGACTGGTGCCCTATATTTATAGTATTCCTGGCAGACTTGCCTGCGCTGACTTCTCATTATGGGTACTAATTAATTCATATTAATTATCTCTCTTCAGCCGACATCTCATCTAGGGTTACTTTCATTTCTATTCTTTCTTCCGGAATATTCTAATCTTGTCAAAGGTCACAATAGCGGTTCATACCTTTTGAAGCTACCATAATATAAACACTCCCTCCTAGCTAAGGAGGTATAACTGATAATGGTCTTGAGCACAAACAAACCATTCAACTGGTAGCATCACGAGCACCGTCATTATAATCCAACTGGATAATCTTCATGACAATTGGTACAATATCAATTGATAGAACACAATTGTGTTTATCCATGGTAGTACACAACTACTCAAACTGTGACACATAGTCACAAACAGTGGAACATATCCACCACAGTAGCATATTTCTATTGTCTGGAGACAGGCAGTCTCTATAACAATCACCTGATATCAACCTGCATAGAAAATATTGTTATAAAATAAACTGAATCATCTGGGCCATTCTTTCACTCACATCTGTGAGATCTGAAAGAGTATATGCCCTTAGAGTAGAACATCAACGATGGGCTATCTGGACTATTCTTCTCAAGCAAGGAAGAATGATTGCTTCTGATTTTTGAGCCTGGACCATTCCTCACCCTGGGCCATTCCTCTAACACTAAGCAAAGTGTAACCTGGAGAGAATGAATCTGCCCTAAGGAATGCATGTCCCTTATTGTTGAACCTGGACCATTCCCCACCCTGGGCCATTCCTCCGGCACTAAACAAAGTGCATCCTGGAGAGAATGAATATGCCCTAAGGAATGACTGTCTAGACCATTTCCCATGTTAACCACAAGAGGAAATGATTTTCCTGCACCAACCTCCAAAACGGACCATTCCTCATGTTAACCACAATGAGAAATCGTTGTCCGATGAGGCAGACCAGTCTTCTTGAGTAACCCTCAAGAAGAGAGACTACCCTAGACCACTTCCCATATTAACCACAATGGGAAGTTGTTGTCTATGGTACATCAGCAATCTGGACCATTTTCCGAACTGGAAAATGTCTGTCCGTTAGAAATCTCAATCCACTTTCTGAACAGGAAAGAATCTGCCCAAGATGGACTGTTTTTCAATCTTGAAAATGAATATTCTCAATTTAATAATATGTCAGTGCTCCCTTCCAACCTGGAGAGTCATTTCTTCCCTTTCAACTAAGGGAGTTATTTCCACGATCCCCATCTTGTCTCGGAAATATGCAAACTTTATTCTAGACAAAGGCTTTGTCAGGATATGTGTTGTATGCTCATCTGTGGGGATATACTGGAGCTTTACTTCTCCTTCCTAGACTTTATCTCGAATAAATTAGTATTTGATCTCAATATGTTTCGACCTTTCATGAAACACGGGGTGTTCTGATAGTCTTATACAACTCTGATTATCACAATGTATTATGGTCAAATCTGGAATCTGATCAAATAAATCAGAGATTAGCTTCCTCAACCATATTGCTTATGCACATGTTGCGATATATTATTCTTCTGTTGTGTTGAGTGCGACAAAATTTTGATTCCTGCTGCCCCAAGATATCATAGCGGAGCCCAAGCTGAAACAAATTCGTGAAGTATTCTTTCTGTCTTCTACACTTCCTGCCCAATCTGAATCTGTAAATCCATGAAGTTGTATATCACTGGATGCAGTATATCTTAAGCCATAGTTTATTGTCCCATGACTATATCTTAGGACATGCTTTGAAGCTATCCAATGCTCATGTCTAGGTTCCACTTGGAACTGGCTTAGTGTATTCATGGAAAAGCAAATGTCTGGTCGAGTATTTACCAAATACATCAATGACCCAATTAATTGTCGATATAGTGATGGATCTACTAGATTAGAATCTGGATCTTTTACTTTTCTTATATCTGTAGTCATAGGAGTGTCCATGGATTTGCAATCCATCATTCCAAACTTCTGAAGAATCTTTATTGTGTACTTTTCTACCATACTTCTAGTCCCAAGTAATAATGCATGAGACCTAGATCTTTCATATAAAATTCAGAAGCTAGTTCCTTTTTGCACTGGATGATGAGAGACTCTTCACCTG
Organism: Picea abies; assembly: GCA_900067695.1. Taxonomy (NCBI): domain Eukaryota; kingdom Viridiplantae; phylum Streptophyta; class Pinopsida; order Pinales; family Pinaceae; genus Picea; species Picea abies. The sequence continues at coordinate 4,588 of CBVK0101730419.1, read as the reverse complement.
TTATGAATAGATCGTCAACATATAGTAGTAGAATTACAGGTGCATTGTCCACGACTTTGTAGTAAAGTTTTGGATCCGCATGACTTTTGGAGAAACCAAGTCTCATTAGATAGCTATCCATTATGGCATACCAAGCCCTTGCAGCTTGTTTGAGTCCATATAAAGCTTTCTTTAATCTGCACACATGACTGTCTTTGGAATGTACTTCAAACCCTTGAGGTTGTTCAATATATACTTCTTCTTCAATTGCTCCATTGAGGAAAGTTGTCTTTACATCCTTCTGATGTAAGTTCCATCACATGGAAGCGGCAAGAGATATGATAGCTCTAATGGAAGTATATCTAGCAACCGGAGAAAAATTTATGTCATAATCTTCTCCCTCCTTCTGGGAGAACCCTCTAGCTACAAACCTTGCTTTATATTTATCCATGCTTCCGTCTGTTGTATGTTTGATTTTATATACCCATTTTGAAGTTACCACTGATTTTTCTTTAGGTCTAGGTACGATTTACCATATATCATTTTTCATAATTGATTGGTGTTCTTCCGCCATAGCTTCTTTCCATTGTTTCTTTTGAACTGCTTCTTCAAATGTGGTAGGTTCTTCATCTAGAAGCTTTGTCATGTATGCTACATAAATTGAGAATCTTTTAGGTTTCTTACTTTTTCTGAATGTTCCTTCTGGAACCTTGAGTCTTTTTGCATCTTGTAAGGTAGCTTCAAGCCAAGATGGTCATTTCTTGGTCTTAGGTACGGTGTCTAAATCAATGGTCTCACATGGTTGCATAGGATGATCAGGTTGTTCCTTTTCATCATTTTGGTTTTCTTTGCTTTCTTCAATAGGTTCTTCATTCTCTTCTTCTTCTATAGTTTCTTCTATGGATTTCTTGAAAGCCATCTTTTCATTGAATGTCACGTCTTTGCTGACTTCAATCTTATGCTGTTCCGGAATATATATTCTAAAAGCCTTGGATGAATCGCTATATCCCACGAATATCCCCTTCTTTCCTAAGGGTTCTAGTTTATTCCTTTTGTCCTTGGGAATGTGAGAGTAAACAGGACATCCAAATATTCTTAGGTTTTCCACATTAGGTTTCTTACTTGAGAAGGCTTCTTCTGGAGTCATGTCCTTCAATATGCAATGAGGACTTTTGTTTTTCACATATATTGTTGTCATGGTTGCTTCTCCCCATAAGAACATGGATAAACCTTGATCATTTAGTAGTTCTTTTACTGTTTCTTCGATAGATCTGTTCTTTCTTTCTGCTACACCATTTTGTTGAGGATTATGAGGAACAATCATCTCCCTCCTAATCCCTGTTGATTTGCAGAATGCAACGAATTCCTTCGAGGTGTATTCTCCTCCATTATTTGTTCTTAATGTCTTGATCTTCTTGTTTGTGAGGTTCGCTATCTCTGCTTTCAATTCTTGCAACTTGTTGAATACTTCGTCTTTCGTCTTCAGTAGATATAACCAAGTCTTTCTTGAATAATCATCTATGAAGATTACGTAGTAAATATATCCTCCTATATATTTGACTGGCATCAGACCGCAAACATCTGAGTGTATCAGATCTAGAATCTCCTTAGATCTATTGTTGTTGCTTGGGAATGGTTTCTTGATATTCTTCCCAAGAGCACATCCTTTGCAAATTCCTTCATGTGTAGACTGCAATTCTGGTATTCCTTCAATCATCCTTTTGAGAAAAGGTAATGCTTGATAATTAATATGAGCGTACCTTCTATGCCAGAGTTCATTGGCATTGACTTCATCATGTACGAGGGCTTCTTCATTTTGTTCTAGTAGTCTATATAGATTTCCTTCACTACTTCCAATAACCCTAGCATTCTCTATGTTGGAGTCTTTATGCCAAGATAACACTTTTCCATATACGAAAGCTATTTTGTTTCCTTTGTCTTCTAGACAAGATATGGATACAAGATTATTTTCTAAACCAGTTACATATAAAACATTCCTTAAATGAACATTGTTACATGTTTTCAACTTGACGGAGGCTTGTCCAAAACCTTCGACTGGGTAAGTGCTTTTGTCTCCAAGCTCTACCTTGTATGATGTCTTCTTCTCATTTAGATTTGAGAGTCTGGTTTGATCTCCTGTCATGTTCCTAGAAGATCCACTATTGATTATCCACATGTCATCTTCAATTGTTCTAGTGAGTGTTGAGTAGTGTAGAAGACTGATCTTTTCACTCATGTCTTTGGTTGACTCGTAGTTGGTCATGCCTTGACCAAAACTTCAAATCTAAAGTTTATGTCTTCTGAGAGAGCCAAAAGGTGTGTTGAACTAGGGCGCATTTGAATATCTTCTCCTTGAGTGATATTCTCCATCACAGGGTGTCGAATCTGAAATTTAGGGTTTCTGCAACTGCTCCTGCTAGTAACCCTAGCGGTAGTGTCTTGGAAGCTGCTCCTGCTAGTAACCCTAGTGGTAGTTCCTCAGCGAGCTTAGTATCCTAATGGCTATGCTTCCTTCCAGTGGTTAGACTGAATGAAGGAGGTGTGGGCCCATAACCTGTTAGAATATGAATGAATTTGCTACCATTGACAATATCACTATTGTCACCCAACCATAGGCCGAAGCCACCCTCTGAGCACCTTGACCTTGACAGAGAGAAGAATCCTGGTATAAATCCAATAGCCAAGCAAGGCTAACGCACCAAGCAAGAAGTAACCAAAGCTGATCAGAGAGTCCAACCTAAAACTAGCACAGCACCTTCCCCAGGACTTGCGCACAAAACTGCTAGACTGCAGTGCACAAAAGTAGCTCTCTGCAATTCTGAGAAGTGTGTCAAATGAGAGACTGGTGCCCTGTATTTATAGTATTTCTGGTAGACTTTCCTAGGCCTACTTCTCATTCTGGGTACTAGTTAATTCATATTAATTATCTCTCTTCAGCTGACATCTCATCTAGGGTTACTTTCATTTCTATTCTTTCTTCCAGAATATTCTAATCTTGTCAAAGGTCACAATAGAGGTTCATACCTCCCAAAGCTACCATAATATCAACACTGACTACGCAAGTGAATATGAGTTTGATGAAGTCCTAGATGCCATTGAGTACAATCCACGAGACTTTCCTTTTATGTAGGAAGACTCCATAAACATGCTCCTTCCAAGGAAAAATGAATATAAATACAAACCTAGAAATTTCTAAGGGAAATAACCAGGGTCTATCCAAATATTAAAGAAATAAGATAAAGAACGTGAAGAATCCATCAAAAGGGCAGTTAACGCAGAACCTCCTTCTCACCCGTACCTCGAGAAAGTACCTTACATCAATTACAATGAAGGAAATATTGCACTCATGTGGGACAAAAGGAAGGGCAAGCCCAAGTATGACCAGAAGGATGATAGTTCATGGCTTGGCCCTTACATCGTCAAGAAGAAGTCTAATAAAGAAAAGTATCACTTGACAGATTTGGATGGGAGAAATATGCCATTACCACTGGATGGATCTCTTCTTTGACCTTCTGGATTTCCTACCTACTTACCAGGCCCCGGGTAAGTAGGTAGGAAATCTTGCTTTCCTTGCATTTGCATATGGATTCCTCATGTTAGTTTAGATGTGTTGAATTACTGAGAGGGGGGGTGAATCAGTAATAGAGCAATTTAATCCTTTTTAACCATATAATCCAAGTGTTATATCAATGAATCATTATCATCCAATAACTGCAGAGTAAATAAGCAATGAACAAATGAACAATCATACACATACACAGTACACCATTGTTTTACGTGGAAACCCAAATCGGGAGAAAACCACTGAATGTTTTTGCTTATATGTATTGAATAATTACATTCATTGGAAGCACCAACTTCCTTTGTTTTCCAGTTGCAACTGGAAGGAGGCTCCAACCCCCTAGTTTCTCAGGCTACAACCTGAAGGAAGCTCCAACTCCCCAACTCTCTGGCTACAACCAGAAGGAGGCTACAACCCCCTATGTTCTTCGGCTATAACCGAAAGGTGGCTACAACCACCTGTCCTTGCCCCGTCCAACCGCCCTGAAGTAGAAGTAGAATGATGGAACCAATGTCACACTATCACTGTGAGATACATCGATGTAAACCTGTACCAATAAATCTGAACCATGCATCATCCATGCATCAACCTGTACCTCAACCTGTACCATAAACAAGTGCATCAACTATGCACCAACCTGTGCCATAAACAATTGCATCAACCATGCACCAACCTGTACCAAACAACCTGTAATCAACCTGTACCAATAAATCTGAACCATGCATCATCCATGCATCAACCTGTACCTCAACCTGTACCATAAACAAGTGCATCAACCATGCACCAACCTGTGCCATAAACAAGTGCATCAACCATGCACCAACCTGTACCAAACAACCTGTAATCAACCTGTACCATAAAAAGTGCATCCAACAATGTACCAATCATGTGTCAACTACTCATCAACTATGACTCATCAATATGT
>CBVK0101730417.1:0-12900 GCA_900067695.1 Picea abies | reverse complement strand
GGATAACCATTTGAATGCCAACCCATCCTTCTCGAAGATTCCCTTCTAGAAGCATCGAGAATTCATATTTTTCCATGCTTTAGGAAGAGTTCGCACCCTAGCAGTTCAACAAAGTGTGAGAAGTTCGCACCCTGGCTTAAGGTAGCCTGCGAGAATCAGGCTTTCTCGCACCCAAATATACTAGCAGCCTGCGAACCTTCTCCAAAAATGAGTTTTCTGGGAAGAGATGAAAGTAACTTTTCTCAGGAGAAAGTTCTTGTGAAGAGCCTGAGTACACCATCATTAATACATCACCATGAGGACCAAAATCATGGGTAATAGAATGCCCCCCAAAGTATGAGGTTGGAACCAGTGACAGCCGAAAGACTTTGTAAGATGCATGTGTGTGTCAGAAATCAGGAGCACATCTAATCGGAAACTTACGAACAACCAAGCATCATCAGAATATCATATATACCAATTCTGAGGTAGGCATTCCCATACTCAGATCATAGACTGATGACATTATAGACATGGGTCATGGCCACCAATCATACACTGTGGATCCATGTCGTCAAAATATAGCATAGCCACCAGGAATACACTGTGGATCTATGCGAGAAATTTCAAATTAAGACGACATAGCCACGAGACATACACAATGGATTTATGTGTCGCAAATTATACATACTCCATCGCAACCTGGACCAAAGAGATGATATCCAGGGTCTTCAATCTCGTCGCCCAAAGTATGAATCTGACCATGTGATTACATGTGTTGAAGTCGAACATGGCAAAAACCACTTGATTACCGGTCATTGATGAAACCGTTAACAAGTGCGAGGGAAATCACCATTGATGTCAATGACTCCCAAGGTACCCTAGTACAATCCATCGAATGTGAATGAATGAGTTGAAGTCAAACATCTGATGAAATCTTTCGATCAGGGGTCAATGATGTAAACCCACTGTTGAAAGCGAGGAAACTTGCCATTGAGGCATGCAAGCTCCAAGGTACCAAATAATTTCTAAGTCTTGATTCCGGATAATGAGTTGAATTCGACGGAACAAAACTCGTCACAGGAGGGCCTTGATGTATCCCCCATCAATGACACGAAATGAGTAACAGATTTTGAAGGTGAAACAGAGTATGATGTAAATTGAACTGAACACAGGGAAGGCCGACACGAAGAGAATGGATAACTGCAGATGGCTGACTCAATATGGATTTCAGATGGACTTCTCTTGAACATATGACTGACACGACCAATGATTTGGCAGCATTGACTCAAAGACGACACATGGAATAACCTTGTAGCAAATCGAATGAGAGACAAATGGATTTCCCAAACCGACTTCAAATGTGATGAATAGGGGGTGTCGTGTTCAAGAGCGACACTTACTCCCAATCAATACGAAGATGAAAACATATCCCTTTCCCAAATTCCCCCCCACCATTTCTGGCGAGTACCTCTTTATTTTTACACAAGCTTGAGGAGGATAACATATGCTTGTTGATGTAAGCACATCCTTCGGATGAGTCCCTCAGAGTATGTTTAACGAACCCAAAGAAGGAGTGGTTCGGTCCCATCACGGGTCTGTCAATGTTTGTTTAACGAGTCCAGAGATAGAAAACTCGAAGGTTTTTCATGATTATAGAGTCTGGAAAAACACTTAAAAGAGAACTCTCTCAGTTCCTTTTTTGTAAAATAGTCTGGACGAGATCGAAAAAGAGATAAATTATCGCTCACCAGATGCTAACTTCAAATACTTAATCGAGCGTGAAAATAGCAAGGTCGCTCTGCTATCTTTTCATGTTTAGAGAGTCTGAAAAGAGCTTAAAGAGGACTCCAGGGGGGTTTATTTTTCGTATAACCTTGTTGAGCCTGAAAAAGTGATAAAAGTATGCTTGATCTCGTTCTTATATATTTGTGAGCGCAAGAACGGACAAAGACCATGCTCGAGGTTTTCATATAAAAACCATAAAAAACAATCAAAACACGCAATGACAAAGAAAAATATATGTCCGTATCCATGTTTCTGACCATCGAAATCATTACGCCTGCAAAAGGTTCACTCAAAATGACATTAGGGATTAGGGTTTAATAGATAAAAAATCATAATGACATGGAAAAAGTAAATAAAAAGGAGTAAATACTCTTTTTACAAAATCATTTTTACCTTTCCACTATTTGAGCTCAAAAAACCCCTCTTTTACCCTCAAAGTTTGGCGTCATATTGCAGGAGCTACGATCGTCCATTCAGCGAGACGTCAGCGACAGTAAGGTAGGCTCTTAGTCATTAACACTTTCATGGTTTAATTTTGCATTTTCATTGGTTAAATTTTCATTTTTAAGTTGATTTGTGGAGCCCTACTTGCGCGCTGCCATTCTCGCAGGCAAGCTATATGGGACCTATGAGAATGAGCATTCTCGCAGGTGAGCCTAAGGAAACATGCGAGGTTCTCGCACTGTGCACACAGGGCACCTGCGAGAACCGCAAAGCTCAATTTTTTTTTAAATTTTTACCCAATGAAAAAGCACCAAAGCATGAAAAAGGTTGCTAATCTTCTTTTTGTGTCCCTGATGCAGATAATTGGCCATCAAAATGGTGCTTGAATGGCATGAAAGGGAGAACGAAGAAGACAATGCAATGGCCGAAAATCATCCACCTACTATTGCTGCTTTGAGAGATTTTGGCCTCTTGAAGTACTTTCGTATCCCGGGCACGAGGGCCCAAGTCAGGTTGTTAGAGTACCTGGTGCGCATGTGGGACCCTAATCAATAGGTTTTTCATGTGGGGGTCCACACATTGTCCTTGGACATTGAGGACATTTACTTTTTGATTAGATTGTCCCAGCAGGGGTACTATGTGAGCCTGACCGGTAGCAGAGGTGGTGGGCTATAGATGAGTGAGTACTGTTGTTTACACTGCATTCTCGAAGCTGAGAGAAAGAAAGGAAAAGTAGCTATCTGGGGGGTATGAGATTTGACCCTCCGTACTATCTTATTCACCATAGCTCGGATGGCTGGGAGTTCTTCTCCTCACATGGCATTACAGAGTTACTTCCAGTATGCTATTGAGTGTACTGAGCCTCGGGTGTTCAACTGGGCAGATGTTGTGCTTCTTAGCATAAAAAGACAATTGAACAAATGCAGACGAGGTGACCTGAAGCAATTCAGGTACTGATCTTTGTTGGTATCCTTCTTCCTTGAGCGGGTCCCATTACTGAGGCTACAGGTGGAGTGGAATTTACTGGCTCCCAGGGATCCAAGGATGATAAGATGGTGTTGGCTCATGGCCCGACACGTAGCAGGACCGATCATCAAGTATGATGATACCTTCTTTGATTGGCTTCAACCAAAGATGTTGATGGTTGACGACTATGCTTATGCTGGGTTGGATTTTCGAGGAGATCCAAATTTAGTATTACCAAAGGATGCTCAGTGGGGGGACCTTGGTAAGAAGTACACACATTTTCTTTTTAAATGGTTTGTGAATTTTTATCATATTCAAATGTTTTTGTTTTATATATGTTCGTCCAAAGACTAATACAAAATAATTTGTTGATAACATAGATGTTGGACCTTACAGACCTCCTGGAACTTCTCCCATTCAGTGGCAAGGAGAGGTAGCGGCAGTGCCACAATATGCTGAGGATTATCAAGTGGTGGAACAAAATCTGGAAGGCTTGACCGTAGATATTCCAGACATGACTCTGGAAGAGGTTCCACGACGCGATCAACGTCATATTGTAGGAGTGTCAGCATGCATGAGTCGACTGCTCCGTAGGGTTGCTAGGGCAGTCGTGTGTTACCGTGAATGTCATCCATGATGTCACTTTGTAGAAGCTATGAGCTTCAGATTTTGACATTTTGGTCTTCGGACAAACTGTTTGTAAAAAACTCTTTTGATCGTTATATATACAAACGACTTCTACTGGTTTACCTTATATTGTGTGAATATTGATGTGATTGATTTATAAATGATTCAAATATCTGTCCAATACATAATTAGCCAATGCATTTGTTAATGTATTTAGACATCTAGGAATATGTTGATATTCAATGTGATCAAAATAACGTTCCAAGAGGCGAATTTGCAAATACACCCATAACAAAGTAGGACTTCGAATAGAGTAGACATCACTTAACTGTAGTACTACAAGCTGCGAATCAAGTCGTACAACCAAATGAAGAATTTTGAGCGAGATAGCATTAACCAATAATTCAATAACGACGCTATACTATGCAATGTTGTTGGTCGCACGACCGAGGCACACACCTCGTAAGGAGACAAGTTCGTTTGTAGGGGCGTAAATTGCCCACGCAGCGGAAGCAAGGTTCTGAGTACTACGGCTAGCACCATCAACAAAGCCAATATAGGGTAGTGAAGACTCCGACATCTGGAAATCAAACACAATGTCACATAAGGGCAGAGACCAGATAACGACAAAAGCAAACTATAGTAACACACAAGAAGTATGATACAATAAAAATACAAGTACTAGTGCACAGATGATTTTATGCATAGTACTTCTTCAAGTACAACCCATTCCTGGGTTCACTCAAAGGGATACCATCGTAATCTACCAACTCATAAGCTCCTTTGTCCAAAACTCGTCAAATGATATAAGGACCTCGCCACATGGGTTCAAATTTCCTAGCTCTTAACATATCTCTATCTTGTTCATATAGAAGAACAAGATCACCTTCGGAAAAAACGCGAGGCTTGACATACTTGTCGTATTGGGCCTTGACACGCTTTTTCTGAGCTTCTATGACTAGGGTGGCATCACGTCTAGTTTCGTCTAATCGCATAAGATACAATAGACGTTCTTCCTCAGCAGAAGTATTGGGTAGGAGTTCAACAGCTAGTTTCAAAGAGGGTATATCGCATTCTATAGGGAGAAGGTCTTCCACACCATAGACTAACCGAAAAGGTGTAAACCCAGTAGCGGACTTGATAGATGTCCGATATGCCCACAATGCTGAAAACAACATTGTGTTCCAACTTGTTTTATGAATCCCTACCATTCGTCGAAGTATAGTTATGAGAACTTTGTTGATTTCTTTGACTTGGCCATTGGCTTGTGGATAATAGGGTGTTGAGTTATCATGGTGAAGACCCAACTTTTCAGTAAGTTCAGACATCATAAAATTCCTAAAGTGGCTACCGTGATCAGTGACGGTAGCTTGGGGAACACCAAAACGAGCTATGACGTGATTAAAAAGGAACAATACTGTGGTCTTTCCAGTGTTGTCAAATTTCAGCATCGCCTCAGCCCATTTCATAAAGTAATCAATGGCTACAATGATGTAACCATGCCCCCTGACCGAGTGAGGGTGACATGTCATGAAATCGATGCCCCATTTCGCGAAGGGACCAACTGAGACCACAGGATGAAGAGGAGAAGGATGTGACCGGATTTTCTGATTATAGGTCTGGCAGACATGGCATTTCTGAACGACGGTGATGCAGTTGTTAAACAAAGAAGGCCAAAAATAACCTGCACATAAGATCTTTTGGGTAGTAGCAAACCCAGACATATGACCACCACATGCTCCAGAATGGCAGTCGTTCAGAGCTTTCTCGGCTTCGTCGAACGTTAGACAACATCGAAAAACAGAGTCAATCCCCCAATGGTAAAGAGTATCCCTAAGGATAATGTATTGACGAGCTTGATAGCATACGTGACGTCATTCAATACTAGACAAAGTAGGCTGGAAATTCTGGGTTTGGAGATATATAATGATATCCCCATACCAAAGATCATCAGTGCTAATAAGGAAAAGAGATTCATCGGGTAATGAATCAATTGCTACATTTTCCGTTGCAGAATGAGGAAAATCGCATATCAACTCAGAAAAAACTAAGGACTTCTTGGACTTGGCGCGGTCGAATTCCAAGTCAAACTCCTGGAGTATCACAATCCATTTGGAGTATTTTCCCCCTAGCAATTGATGTGTCAAAGAATGTTGCATAGGGTTGCAATGAGAAATCACTGTAGTTTTGCATGTGAGGATATAATGCTGGAAGTGTTGAACGACTTGAACGACAGCCAAGGCTAGTTTCTCGACATGTTGATACTTGATTTGTGTGAGACTTTGACTCAAGTAGTACATAACATGTTCGTTGTGCACATCATCCTCCTAGACGAGAACCATGCCAATGGTGTAATCCGAGGCAGCAAGGTAAAGGAAATAATCACGACTGTAATCGGGGGGGGAAGAGAAGCAAAGATTGCATCAGGGATAACTTCAAAGCTTCAAAATCATTGTTGGCAATGGTATCCCAAACGAACTCTGAATCTTTCTTTAATAACCGCGTAAATCCACGAGTTATCTCGGCGTAATTCGGGATAAAACGACGAAGAAAGTTTGCTTTCCCCTGCAAACTTTGCAACTGGCGAAGTGTAGAAGGAGGAGGGAGATTAAGGATCGTCTCTACCTTCAAAGGATCCACCCGGATCCCTTGACGCAAAACGATAAAACCTAGAAGACGGACGGATTCTACACAAAAAATGCACTTATGAGGATTTAAACGGATCCGGTAGAATCGACAACGAACGAAAATGGCTCGGAGGTGGGTGGGGTGATCAACTCCGTGCATAGAATGAGCGGGTAAATCATCCAAATAGGGTTGAACGATATGCTTGATATCATGAAAAGCGTAAGACATAGCGTGTTGAAAAGTTGCGTCAACATTCTTAAGACCGAAAGGAAGTTTCCTATAGGAAAAAGTACCCCAAGGACAAATAAAAGAAGTCTTATGTTGATCCTTGGGAACGATGTTAATTTGATTATAGCCAGAAAAAACATCCATGAGAGAGAAGATTTCACTTCCGGCGCAGTCATCGACAATCTGATTGACGAAAGGGGTAGGAAAATTGTCTTTTGGACAATCTTTATTGATATCCCTATAATCAACACATACACGAATTGTACCTTGTTTCTTGTCAATCGGGACAAGATTGGAAACCCAGTCTGTGAGAGCCACTAGATAAATAAAGTCCGCTTTCAGAAGTTTCTCGACTTCGAGTTTTATAACAGCCGCTTTACAGGGGTGAACTGGATGAAGGTGTTGCCGGACGGGTTTAGCGTCAGGATATGTCTTTATCTCATGTATCACAATTTCAGGGTCGATACCTAGCATTTCTTCATAACTCCAGGTGAATATGTCATGAAACTCTTTGAACAGGGATGTATAAGTGACTATTTTGTCAGGAGAACACGAAGCTCCAATATGGACATTTTCAACGATTCCAGGTTTAATGGAGATGTCAATGGGAATTGTGGGTGAGATATTGCTTAAGTTCCCTTCAGCAAACACATCGTGTGTAGTCGCGGGAACAGTCGATATGACAATAATGGTCGATGGGGTTGAAACCTGTTAGTAGTTCTCAAGAGTGTGTTGCTCCAGAAAGAGAATGGAACGATGATGCCCATCGTCCCAAGGGGTGTATTCCATGACGGACATGATCATCTTGTTAGTGGGAAAAATAACACGAAAAGGATCGGGAGACAACTCATCAAGAGAAGGGGTAGAAGGTGTTGTCGATTAAATGGCCTGATAGGTGGACTCAACCGGACTTAACGGCATGGCGTTGCCGAAATGAAGATGATCTCTAGGGTCAGGGACTATCCAGGGGTCGTGAGACGCAGGAAGTTCATGAGGCAAAGTGGAGATCATGTTGATGGAAGCAACAGATGAGCGTGCAACATCGGGCGGTGGAATGGGGAAAGTACCCATTAACGATGAGTCCTTTAGAAGGCCTACACCAACATTCTCATAACCTGGTGGGGTTTTAGCAATAAACGGTACGTTGCCAGTATGGGTATTGGAATTAAAGAAGGCAAGTTGGTTGACGGTAAAAACCTTTCCTTGATGAGGGAAACATACTACACGGAAAAGTGTCGACACGACTGCACGCATGGAATCGATCCAACTGCATCTAAGCAGAAGATTATAATCAAGGGGAGCGTCAAAGACTTCCACTTCGACTTGGACCGTTTTACCTTCTAACGTGATGGGCAATGAAGGAAGAACACCGTAGGGCTTAAAACCAGAGCCATTAAAGGCTTTAAGAGTGTTTTTTGATTCATTCAGAGAAGGAGAGCCAATGGATTTCCAGCAAGCAAGAGACATGACACACGTCGAGGCACCCTCATCGATAACAGTTCGGAAAATGTTCTTATTAGAGACAACAACTTGTATCTGGAACACGAGTTGAGGGGGTAACCTTGGAATGTGATCATCCAAGTCAAAGACTATTAAATTCGTATCCATTGGGTCAATTCCACCGATAGCTTTCAACAGTGCCTTCCATTGTGCAGGACAAGTTTGAAGGACTTCAAGGGCTGACATCGCAGAAGGTGCTTGGGCCAGATCTTCAACAATGTTGTAGTTCTTGGCCGCACGAGCATGAGGATTGAAAGCCGATTTCCGAACGATGCTCTTAAGGGGGGGTCGTAGAACTGTGTCAAGGCTCAGTCATTCGAGATGAAGAGGACTGTTTGTAGGTGGAGTTGTGGGAGAGGGTTGTACCAAGGAAGGGGGTAAATCGTCAACCTTCTCCTTAGATGGAGAATAATCTTTGGCTCGAGTCATGAGTGCAACGTTGTTCTGCTTAGAATCACCAGTGCACATTAAAACATAAGAAGTGGTAGAAGATGAGGGTTGGTCATGGATGACCAACTGAGCCTGTTTTTGAGACGGTAAGGGTTGGGACAAGACAGCCAGTGCAGGTGGTTTCAAGGCTCCCTGAAGGAACTTAGTGACCTCGGCACGTTGTGGAAAATCCTTTGTGTAGTGATCATCACCACAGATAAGGCAAGTGTATCATGGTTTGCACTTATCCTGATCGTCAACAGGAGTAGTTTTAGTTTGCTCTGCTGAAGAATTATTTTTTCCCTCCTTATTCTTGCCTCTCCCCTTTTTAGATTTGTTCTTACCGGCTGGGGTAGATTGGAAGACATTTACCTCAGAAGTCTTTCCGGTGGGAGTGGCAAGAGACGAAGCATTTTGAACATTAGAATAAGCAGATTTAGGGTTTGTACTTGAAGTGGCATGTGATTGTGCTTGGGCAATACCAATCACACCGTCAGCTGCATGTGAGGCAGCTGGAGTAGTTGAAGTGCTGGAAGAATTAGGACGAGGTAATTCAGGTAATAAATCGTAAAGGGTTCCCATTTGCGAATAAACGAGGTCAAGATATTGAGCACGACTTATAGCCTACTCTTCAATGACTACACCACCCATGGAAATGTCCTTACCGATTTCGTTCACAAATGATTTTGTAAACCATTATGCTAGTAACTGATCAGGGAGCTCAAGTTTAATGAGACGTCGTCTTCTTCGCCACTCATGGATGTGATTAGATATATGAGTGCCTTTATTCTGTTTGAAGGAAGTCAAAATCTCGGTGCCCGTGTCATAACGGATCGATAACTGGTAATGCACAAGGAAATCCATAGCTAGAGTATTGAAGTCAGAGAAGAAACCATGTGGCAATTCGATATACCACTTCGCAGCAGAACTGATAAGGGTTCGTTGAAAAAGATGTAAACGAATAGAGTCATCCATCAATGAGTTGGATGAACACCATAGGTGAAAAGTCATAACGTGATTATTTGGGTCCTCTCCCACTTTGCCATCGAATTTAGGAATGTCTGAAGGAAGCTTGGCTGGTATAACAGGCCATTGGGGAGAGTGACGAATAGGATCATTTAAAATCCTTGACAAATCTGGAAGATCCAAAGTGGCGAGAAAGGGTAACCATCGATTCACCTGCGGGGACTAGTGGCTTTGGGGAGGAAGCCCTGTCGGCAAACCAGTAGGACCATAAGCAGTCTGCATATAATGTGAATATCTAGGCATATTCGATGGTGGTTGGACAGGATATTATCTCATCAGATTATACCCTAGAACAGAGGCTTGAGTTTGAGCATTTGCCCCCCAAATGGGATTAAACGAATCTGGATATGGTTGGCCCATGCTAGGGGGTGTTACGGATGCGGGTGGAAACTACTGCCCCCCAGTCGATTGAGAATAATTTTGTATCAACTGATTCCAATACCGGGCCAAGGACGGAGGTATGTTTTTCCCATAAGGTGGAGTGGCTCCTCCCATTGAAGGTGGTGTACCAATTGAGGGTAATGTTCCAATTGGCATTTTCCAACTGAGAGGGGGTTGAGTTACACTACCTGGATGGGATTGTCCACCAACCAGAAACTGATAAGTTGAAGTGAATGATGGAATAGTGCCACTAGGATTAGGATTTCCAGTAGAAGACGAAGAAGGTCCTCCAAAAGGAAATTGAGGGAGTGTTGGTACAAAACCGAGAATAAAGTGCCCAGAAGAAGAAGGAACACTAGGAGAGCTGGATGGAGTTTGCGCAGGAGTAGGAATGAAAGCACTCAATGCACGGTATCCGGGTGGTAGTGTCGGATTGACATTGGGCATCCACGGTGTGTTGATGGGAGCAAGACTAACCGCAAGAAATCTGGTTGGAACACTCGTAGTATCTGAAAGATGGGCCATTTCGATAGGGACGGTAAAGTGATAAGCAGTAGTCAACAGTACTGTCTCTAGGTTAGAGATTTCGAAAATCACAGGAGGATTAATTTCAAAAATCACAGGTGAACCTAGACCAAAAAGGTCTCAGCGGAAAACACCGGTAGACCAAAAAAGATCTTGGCCTTCTATACCAGGAAAGGGTCCAACTGGTGATCCAGAAGATGTAACAACTAATTCTCCAAAAGAATTCAGTCGCATAAATGGTCGCTCGGAATCAGGGAGACGTGAAAAGTCCTCTCGAGTATTAGTAATTCAAAAACATTCTAGAGAGTCAGTTCGTTCCACTTGTGGTGTGGAGACGACTGAGACTTCACTATCCCGAGGAGAGCCTCCAGGTGTGCTTGTGGGCAAGGGTTGAGAACCTTCCAGATGCTCTGGAGATAAACCCTGCATTCTACATGAACGCGTGGAGGAGCTATTGTAAATGAGCGACAGACTTCGCGAAGAAAATCTTATGGTCAAATTCGAGAAACAAACAACACACGCTAGTAAACAAAATCTAGGGAGCAACACCAAGCAAACAAGACCTTCTAATTTCGAAGCCACTAGTTGGTGATGAAATCCAATGTCGCAACAACGAGATGAGAAAGGGGCTGGGCTAGGGTGGAAAAGTTACGCTGACGACCTGCTTAACGGACTTACACCCTGGTGCAAGATCTCACACATAATCATGGGTATACCCTCCAAGGAGCCCGAGTGAGTTTGGTCAACGTCAATTCCAGGTACCGTGAAGACTTTCCCCTTCACAGTCACCTCGGGTAAGAACCTAGAAAGATAGGCCACTAAGGTTACCACTAACAACAATAAAGCCTAGGGGAACATTCGACAGTTCGATCCACACGCAAGGGCAGGGTATCTAGCCTGAAATCAACTCAAAAGGCTTCCACTCATCATTGTGGGTATACCTCCGAGTGAGACCCATAATATGTGCAATCTCTACACTGATACCAACAAAGCAGGGTGAGTAACTCTACCAATATCAATGCGAACTCGTGCTTGACCCTTGTGTGAGAAGGGCTTCCCAGGACAAGATGTTGCAAATGGAATTTAACACTCCCTAACACAAGATGTTATTGTGTGTTTTGTGCTTTCGGAGAGTGTATCTCTCGTCCTACTCCAAAGCGCTAGCCTAGCTAAATGTTGGTGTAATAGAGCCCTAGAAAAGAGTTACTAGATAAATTTTATGATTACACAGTGTTATTAAGAGTTGTTGTTTACTCAAAGGAAATGGAAGTGAAACTCATGTTGTATGACTCTGACCCAACAATGCAAGGATGAGAATGAAATGTATCACTTTTCGTTCAATGAATCCTATGTATGAGAGGGAAAGAGAAAGTTTTCCAGATCAACCTTGAACTACAATGCAAAATTTCCTTTAAAATGCAAATGCAACAAATGACTTATCAAATGACAATTCTCTATTGTGTCTTTTTCAATAACTTCAACAATCTTAATAATTTGATTTTCAATGTTTCCAAAAATGAAAAATGATTTTTTGAAAGAAAAACTTTTGTTCAGTTTTCAAAAAGGACCCACACTATGACAGTGAGAGTACAGAAAATCAAAATCCAAATGAATAAGCAATGACAGACCCAATCAACTCTTTTAATGAAAACAAAAATAAAGAGAAAACCAATCTAGTCTTTTCAAGTGCACAAGAAAAATGAACTTTCAAACAAAGCAAATGATCAAGACCAATACAACTCAAAATTTCAACCGATCACCGGTCCTTAACTAATCGAACACACTCAGATTCCGAAATCAGAGAGTATGGTGTTTCCAAGAAAAGTCAAGAAACGAAAGTCAAGACAAAAGTGACAAGAAGAGCCTTAAATCCTAAGACTGTTCATGCACACAAACGAGGACAAGAAAGACATCAATCAATGGTCCAAGAAAATTTTATGAGGCAATCAAACTGATATGGGCAGTTGAAAATACCAAAAATCAAATCCAAACTTTTGAAAAATTGAGTTTGTAGGCAGGCAATATTACACAGTGCGAGAATCACTGATTCTCGCAGGTGACCCTTGAGCAGGGTGCGAGAACCTCGCACTGAAACCTAAAGGCAGAGTGCGAACTCTACCAATTCTCACAGGTTGCAGTGAAGTGCAGTGTGAGAATGTCTGAACATAATCAAAATTTTGGAAAATGAAGCAAAATTTGAAAAGGCCTTTGGACCCAGAGGGTCTATCAGGATATCCCGAAGACTCAGAGATTGATAGGACAGGAGAAAAGTAAAACAAGAGCAAATGGCCACAGAAAACACCAAAATCCACAAAGAAAATGGGATTGTTCCCCAGTGGAGTCACTAATTTTTTTATCAGACTAATCGGTAAGTGCGGA
>CBVK0101730416.1:0-13170 GCA_900067695.1 Picea abies | reverse complement strand
TCTCCCTAGATCCACCTAGATCTAGAACAAAACAGGACAGGACATGACTCTTTCCCTAGGTTTTGACCATTGAATTAACTAGGAGGAAGAAACAAGTAACATACCTTATTATCGCTTCCTAGGGTCTTTGTTGCTCCTGCTTCTCTCCAGTGCTCTCATGAAGTCCAGACCAAGACAACACAAACCAACCAAAGTGAAGATAACACAAGATATTCAACAGTTAAACTATGTGTATGATCAAGGAATTACACAATAAAGTGAAATTAGCTTTATGGGAAAGGGACATGCCACTATATCATATTAATGGAAAGTAGAGATTACAACCTGAGCCTTGATGTCGCAAACTTCCTTTCAATGGATCCTAGCTCCGACATACACACTTTCTCAATCCTTGCATGAAGAAGATCAAATCCTCTTGATAGACTTGCTAGAGTCTCCAAGTTGTTGTTCAAGCTTCAGTCCTTCACACAATTCTTTCACTAATTCTCCAATGAATCTTTCTTAACCTTTTCCAAAATCTCCCCTATTCTGTCTTCACTTAGTGCTAGGTGCTCGTCTTCGCACAGACTCGGTGCAGGCGATACATCTTTCCACAAGCTGAGATACGAGCCGTGAAGGTTCTGCTTGACAGCTGGCCTCGACGAAGTAGCATTCTCGGGCTAACTGCTGCAGCTTGTCCCCCATTTGTGCATCGATGATGTCAAGGGAACTTAGTTGCACGTTGGGATGGATCAAGTGCTTATTGACTCGGGCCATGTCCACCCTATCTATCTGAGAGATATCGGCCAAATCTCTCTCATCCTTCTCTTTCAGATCAAGCGAGATCTGTTCCACATTCATTTGCATCAATGTTTTTGCGTCACCTCCATTGTCCATACCCAACAGGTCGCCATCTACAGAATTGAAGGCTTCTTCTAATGAATTGGTTACCCTTTGGGCTTGTTCCTTGCCCAGGGCAATGTTATGCTCCCAATCCTTCAACAAAATGTTACCTCTAGTTTGTTCTGGGATGGTGAGTCCGGGAGAAGCTGCCGAAACTCTGTTGTTCGTGGCTATCACCGCCTCCTGGAAGGCGACCTGAGCTGCTTCTGCATCCCTCTCTCTGACAGTCAGGTTCTCGGAAACATGATGCATCAGCAGACAATTCTCTTGGATCGCTCCCACTTTGGCGAGCAAACTCTGTTGTGCAGAAGAGATCCTGTTTTGAATCTCGATCGCTCAAGATTTAAACCCCTCGACGTTGATCATCCTGCTTTCAGCGATCTCTACCTGAGCCTGCAACTATGAAATCATAGTCCTCTGTTGGCCCGTCTGTATCCGACCGTCTTGGATCACTAGATGTGCTTGCTCCAGGTTGGTTTTGAGCACTTCTATTTCATTTTTATCCGCTAGTCGGGCCAGTTCTATCTCCCCACTCACTTGGCCTTTAGAATTTTCTGCGGCCGAAGCTACTCTGGCTTCGAGAGTCTTGATCAGGCGATTTTTCCTTTTGAGATGGTTTTTTAGCAATCCGACCGAAAACTGATTCACTGATGCATACGCTCCTAGCGTTCCTGCGATATCCGTGGCGAATTACTCATTCTTTTTATTTTTTCCATCGGTCATGACCTTGAACTTCTTCGCAGTCGATTCTCCCTCCTGGTAGAATTCCCTTTTTACTACCGCTTTTCTCTTTTTATCAAAGAAGAACTCGTTCGGAGGAAGTTCTTCTACTCTTATGGGCTTCAAATCCTCATTAAATATCCACCCCTCTTTGATATTCCCCTGCGCCGACAGCAAGGGGGTGACAGAAGTAATGGGTTCCCCAATTTGTTTTACTAATTTTCCTGGGGTGTCAGCCGGGTTCTGCTTCTTTGGCAGTTCCGGGGTCTCTGTCTCGGCTTCCAGATTCTTTCTCTTTGGCGGATCCGAAGTCTATGCTTCCACTTCGGGCTTCTTTGTTTGCTCCTCTTCGCTCTGGTGTTTTGCCAAGTCAAGAATTGCATCTTTGGGATATTCGGCATCCTTCTGCTTTGTCTCGGAAACACCCAGACTCCCTCCTCGCAACACAACGGGGAGACAACTTCGTCTGTGTTCCTGAAATTTCAATACAGAGGCCATGTCTTCAAGTGCCAAGGATCAGATCCGAGCCAACACTTCCTCATAAGACCTCGCCCCTCGAAAAATGTCATCCGGGGGTGAAAACTCATGTTCAAACCTCTTCATCCCATAATTAGCTAAATGGTTGCTCACGATTTTATGAGGATCATGTTTTTTATACTCAATGGAGACCAATTTCAGGTCTTCCAAGGTTGCATCCTTGGCTTTGGCATGCCTGAAATCCAATAAAGAATAAGAATTTAGCCGAACGGGAAAAGACAACCACACCTTCTTTGAAGATGTTTTGAGTTCTTTACTCACCTCGCCAATCACTGTTTGTCAGGCGACCTCGCGACAAGCTAGCTTGTCGGGGATGAACAATGGTAGTGCCAGTGGGGGAACAGTGGCCCCAAACACTCTGAAGTAGGAGAACTCTGCCTCCACGTACCAATCCTCTATACCACTTAGATTTGCAGCAATGTTGTCCGAGATGCGAGGTGGTGGGTGACCAAAAATGGTGATATGCAGGGGCACCATCACCCAGTTGAAAATTTTGTATATGAAATTGTCTGCTTTATTTTCCCATAGTTTGTCGTGATACTCATGTACGGGTTTTTCTTGGGCTGGATTCCAAGCCCAACTCATCAAGGGGAATGGTGTCATGGAACATACCGCGTCCATAATATATGCAGACATGAAAAACAAGGACGGTATCCCACTTGTCTTCTGCTCTCGATACTCTGTGACCCTGTTGGCCAAACTGTCCAAGAGTATCTTTTCCCAATTAAACGAGCAACCTTCTGCGACCCGAAACATGAGAGGCACCCACGCAATGAAGAAATGCGATGTGTCCTCTCTCCCGAATAGTTGACATGTCATCATTGCCACATACTTATACCGTGGCTCTAGCGAAGCGATTGAATAAACGCCCTGGTCATTTGCTCTAAATTTCGCGGAGCGCGAAACCCAATCCTTTATCAAACCGGGCATGGTCTTATCATATTGTGTGCACTCCTTCTCTTTGAACTCCTCCAGGAATTCAACACCATACGTGTATTCAGATGTCGTCGGGAGCTTATACATGGTTTGGATATGCTCTGGCCCAAAAGTCCCGACCGTGACCCGCTGGTCGTTCATGATAGTTCTGGTGGGTAGGTCTATGTGATCCAACGCCCATCAGATCATATCATAATATGGGAGAAACCGTGGTCTGGTTGCTACCCTGTGCATTTCGGATTGAACAACTATCTTGTATTTAGTGTTCAGGTCATCCTTTTCATTGTCGTCTGAGTCTGAATAATTCACCAACTCTGATTGCAAAATGTATGAAACAAACGACCAGCTAGGGACCGAGTCGACACTCCAGGGCGAAGTGTCAGAGACACTGTCTGTGCCTTGTCCTGCGACCTCGACGTTCGCCTTTGCTGCTTTCCGTGGAGCCATATCCGAAGCTTGCGTTTTCGCCCTTCTACGATAGAACTGCGTATACATGCAGAAATTAGTTCACTCAGAAATAACGAGCTCTGCGTGCTTATGAAAATGCTTTTGTTATAGTAAAATGGAAATGTTATATATATTTGAAAATTATGTACTTTTCGAAATAAGTATGTCAAATTGTAATTAGAAACAAATTAATTGCGTAAAATTAGATCTTATATGCGTGGATTTACCCTACTTCTCCATTAATGTCATCAATTTCTGGCGGTTTGATAGTCAGTCGAAGTGTGGGGAGCGAATGGCTTCCTCGGGAAATGTGCAAGCCTTGATGCGCGGGATATATCTTGCTTTATTTCAAATTATCAAATCTTACCAACGTTAATCACTTTCTTGTTGTTCGCTACATCGTGGATTTTCTTTTAACATTTTGAGTCCCCAACTCGCGAGGACCGATTTTGGCTTAATTAGCGGTAACCGCGATTTGGGGCATAATTAATTTTATAATCATTTATTCGCCATATCGCAACTCGGAAATTCGAAGACAAGTTTCTGGGAGATTAGTATGCCGAGTCGCGAGACCGCGAGATGGCGATAATTAAAACTCAATTAAGGGGAAGAAAAACTTGGATTAGGCGATTAATTAATCATGCTATAATTACATCGCGACTTCGTGAGTCGGGGTTTTAGGCGCTGTAACTTTCGAAAAGATAGTGCCGAGTGGCGAAACGACGAGAACATATTTTAACCACGGTTAGCCTTTTTGCCTTTAATCCTTGACCAGGGTTATCCCGAAAGGACCTCGTGTTCTCGGCTCTCGGGGTTGTAAAAATAAAAACTTGGGTTTGGCAAACGCCGAGGCGCGAAAGCTCGACGACGTCTAATCATGAGTTAAAAGATTTTACCCTGGTTAATGTCTTGAGTGAGAATATAAAATGACTTCTCCGTTTCACAACTCAGGACGTGTGAACTTATGGATTATAATATCCGACTTGCGAGGTCCCGAAGTACGACAAAAAAGAGCAAACATTCTTACGAAAGCGGACTTGTTTTAACGAGTAGAAAAGCATCGTTTTTTTCGTGACAAGGTTTTAGAGGTCTCATCATCTCGGCAGGAAAAGAAATCAACTTTAGATTTCAAGTATTAAATTGAAAATTGTGACAGGCCAAAAGAAAACAAAGGTGGCTCCAACATAGGCTCCAACTAGGGATCCCGTCTCCCTGTGAGGCAGGAAGAACAGTAGACCACGTGCCAAATATTGGGTAAATGGAGTCAAAAGCTTAATCATGCAGAAAATTTCCAAGGAAAAAGGATCGAAGGGGGGGAAAAGACTTCGTTTTTACCTTGAGAAGTTTTCAAAATCAGATACTCTTTCCAAACACAGCTTTAGTCCCTTTCACAATTTTCCCTTTCCCACTACTAACTTTGGGTATGTTTTAAGACAGTCAAAACGACCCTAGGAGACTCAACAGATCTTGTGGCTCTCGGCTTGCATCAAAAGAATGAGATTATATATTTTTTAATCGGGAAGTCCCGTCTGAATTTGGGATGTGGGTCAGGTTTTTAGAAAGTATTGGTTACCAGAGTAGAGTGATATTCATGTATAACAGCCTTACAGATATATTAGACATTGCTTCACTACCAGCGAGCCTGTTCAGTACCCCGGTGAAGTTATCTGGCCCCTTTTACTGAATTTCCTTTCACCACTTCAAAAATTATTTATGCATTTAAATGCTAAGACGAGGGCAATCATTTTTGAATTTCCTTTCATCATCTTCTTGGACTAGGTGGGGGCAATCATTTCTGAATTTCCTTTCACCATCTGTCTTATAATTTATTTTTTGAGTGCGAAGATGGGGGCAATCAATTCGTATTAGGGATGATATCTGTGTAATATTTTGCATCAGAGGTCTGTCAACTTACTTTGATTACTCGGTACCAATATTCCCTTGACCTTCACAACACCTTCGTTCTTAGGGAGACAGGGAAAATAATTTTTTAAGGGGCATCCTATTTGAGCAAGCTTTGATTCTTCCGATGCTGTTGAAAAACCTAGGAAAGTTAGGATTGCTCTAAACGTTCCTTCGCTTAGCAGGGGATTAAGTAGTTGTGGAGACCCGCTTTCTTTTCACAATCTATTTTGAGACTCAGGAGGCTAAAACAAAAACTTTATTCCTTCATGATGAAATGAAAAGATGGCAGCTTGTCAAAAGTTAGACCCGAAAACAGGCAGGATACAGGGAAGTAATTTATTGATCGAAAATACAGAAGGTCAAAACAGTTCGAGACTGGCTCTTGTAGATGTCTTTGGGGACGATTACTTTTGACTGACTGTTCTTAGTTTTAATGTATCATTCAAACCAATTTAAATCAAAGGTTACCAAGCCAAGCCACAATACTGTTACCTAACCCTTTAGCCGATATTGTAGTTTGAGTGACGTTACCTTGGTTTACTTTAACAGTCTTTCACAACATGTGTATTGAGAAAGCTCACCTTTACCTTTTCTTTCCACTTTCTTTGTGCATTATGAAGCTACTTTTAAATATCACCTGTTTCATGCCGATTTATTCCTGACACCGCCTTGCGAATTAGTCTTCCCGCTAGCTTTGCAATCAACTGGAATCCTGTAAAAAGAAAATACGAAGTTTATTCGTAATATATCTAAAAATTATGAACAAAAGAAAACAGAAAATCCAAAGGGTAAAATAAAAATGCAAACAGAAAACCCAAAGGGTAAAATAAAAATGCATGTATGTACACGAAAATACATATATATAGATATATATATATATAAATTTTTTTTTTAAATGGCAACTCTTATGTCATGTAATGTTTCAGATATCGCCCGTTGACAGGGGTGCTGAGGACTTCTCCGTCAATGTTCTCCAGTAAGAAAGAATTTTTCCCTTCCGGAGTCGAGACCCTGAATGGTCCATACCAAAGGTGGTCAAATTTACCATGCTTCGCGGCTTCCTCTTTTCTTGCATCCCATCTTAGTACTAAGTCACCTGGAAGGAATTCCCTATCTTTTGCCTTGAGATCGAACAATGATTTCATTTCATCCTGGTACTTTTGCATTTTTTCATCAACTTCCACTCTATGCTGCTGAACCTCGATCAATTGATTGATTCTCTTGGTTACATGATTGGGTTCTTCGTTTTGATCCTGCCATAACTTCATTACTGGCAATGCTAAGTTTATAGGTAGAACCGTCTCTGTCCCATAGACCATTTGAAACGACGAAATGCCGATAGACCTTTTAGTGCTGATGCGGTTTGCCCATAATGCGTACTTCAAGTGCACATGCCAGGACCTTTTATTTTCATCCAATACTTTCTTGATTATGTTTATCAGGCTCTTGTTGGATGATTCGGCCAACCCATTTCCCTGGTGGTAATAAGCAGTGGAATGGCCGAGAATGATATTGTACTTCTGACAGAAGCTGGTCATAGCCATGGACTTGAAGGCCTGGGCATTATCGGTAACAATATTTCGGGGACACCCAAATCTTGACAAGATATTATCTTCCAAAAAGTCAATCACCACCGAGTCTGTTGCCCTTTTGGTTGGAATGGCTTCCACCCACTTAGTAAAATAATCTGTGGCTGTTAAGATCCACTTATGCTGAGCACTAGAATGGGCATTAATTTCCCCTATGAAGTCTAGTCCCCATTGTTGAAATGGAGCTTCAGTTTTGACTGGAACGAGTGGTAGTGCAGGAAGTTTCTGTTTACTAGCGAATATTTGACAAGGGTTGCATGCGCGTACTTTGACATTGACGTCTGGAAATAGTTTCGGCCAATAGTATCCGGCCCTGAAAATATTATAGGCTATGGATCTCCATGCATGGTGTCCTCCACAGACTCCTTCATGAAATTCCTCTATAACCTGTGGAGTTTCCGACTCGACCAAACAGACTAGTAGGAACCCAAGTGGATCCTTCTAGTATAGCTGGTTTTTGGCGACGCAATATTTTACAACACGGAGTTTTAAAGTTCTGCATTTGGCTGGTGATAGTCCATATGGGCATTTCAAGTTCAACAAGTAGAACACTATGTCCTTATACCAGCTTGATGATATGAACTTTTGCTTGATCTTGCCTGGATCTGTTTGGTCATCCGGCTCGGGCAGGTGTGTGTCTCCGTCTTCTTCTTGGAGGCAATTAATATCAAGAGCTCTAAGATTCGACTCAGCCAAGAGTTTGGCCATACCCTGCCCCTTTATCAATTTAGTCGGATTGACTTCCAGATCGAATTCTTGTATTTTGGTGAGCCATCGCCCTCTTTTTCCGTCACTGTCCGCTGCACCAATATGTCTTTTACAGAACTGGTGGGTACATACGCGATTATCTTTGAATGTAGCACGTAGGTTCTAAATTCTTTCAATTCTTTTACCATTGCGTATGCTTGTTTTTCCATTATGTCATATTTCAGTTCTGCATCTCAGAGGCTTTTGCTAAAAAACGCTATCGGCTGTTCAAACCCTTCTTCATTTTTCTGCAAGAGTACCGCGACAATGGTATGTTCAGAAGAAAAAAAGAAGATGAGGAAATCTTTCAAATAATCTGGACTTGCTAACACCGGTGCCTCGCTTATAACTTTTTTAATATGCACGAACGATGCCCTAGCCTCGGTGGTCCAATTTACCCCGCTATCCTTCTTCAACATTTCTGTAATCAGTTTGACAATGTCAGCGAAATTGGGAATGAACCTTCGTAGAAAATTTATTTTTCCTAAGAACGATTGAATTTCTTTTATATTTCTCGGAATAGTGATAGTATCTATTGCTTCAATCCTCTTAGGATCAATCCTAATTCCTTCCTTAGATATGACATGGCCCATAAGATTACCTTCCTGCATAGAAAAATGAGATTTCTTGGGGTTCAGGGATAGGCCAAACCTGCAGCACTTTTCGAAAGTCTGCTTTAGATGCATCAAATGCTCCTCATCAGTTTTAGAGAAAACCGTCAGATCGTCGAGGTAAATAACTACAAAATTTTCCCTTTCGCCCACAAAAGCGATGTCCATAGCTCGCTGGAAAGTGGCCCCTTCATTCATCAAACCAAAAGGCATTTTGTCATACATGAAAGTACCCCAGGGCGTTGTGAAAGCGGTTTTTTCCCTGTCTTGTTTGTTCATAGCGATCTGATTGTAACCAGAGAAACCATCTATCATTGACATTCGATTATCTCCGACAACCTTTTCTAAAATATGGTCCATCTTGGGCAGTGGGTAATTATCTTTGAGAGATGACTTGTTTAGGTTTCAGAAATCAACACACGGTCTGATTTCCCCATTCTTTTTCCTGACTGGAACTAGGTTAGCTACCCAGTCTGAGTATCTCAAAGGTACGATTATTTTTGCGTCCAAGAGTTTTTTAACTTCCCTTTCTATCATGGGTAACAGAAATGGGGTTAATTTGCCTAAGCTTTTTCTTAAACGGTTTGACCCCAGGTTTCAAAGGTATCCTGTGATCTATAATGGAAGTGTCATATGTTTTCAATTCATCATAGGACCAGGCAAAAAAATCTTTATATTGTCTGAGCAAGTCTTTGTACTTCACCTTCGTTTTGGGAGGGAGGAATTTCGATAGTTTTACTATCCGGGGTTCTTTTTCGGTCCCTATATCACAGTCCTCCACCTCTTCTGGCTGGGGCCGCAAAGTGGACTTTACAGGTACATCGTTCTGATAAAAAATTCTTTCCAAAGGAATCAATCCTTTGGGAATTTGATTTCTTTTAAGGACCAGCATACGATGATCCGCAATTTTTTCTCGGAAAACTTTGGGTTTCTCGCCTTCTTGCATGATCCACATGGAGTCATTCTGGTTTTCTTGGTCAGCATGAATTTCTGAGAATTCGCCTACTGCTGTAAAGAACTTCTTAATCTGTTCATCATCTTCAAAGACTTTCCAGTGTCAGATATTGTCTGGTATGGAAGGCTTGTACCTGATTTCAATGTGATACTTTAGTTTGAAGGTCATGGGAGGAGAAAAGGTTGAAGCTGCCTTTGCCAACGCATCATCATGTAGATTCTCGGCGCGAGGGATAAAATGGATATTTACGGATGAGAAATTTTTTTTGATGAGATCCCAAGTACAATTTCTATACGCTCTTAGTCTGGGATGCCTGGCTAGGTACTGTCGGTTCACTTGTCTTACTATCAATTCCGTGTCACCGTATACCTCCAAGTTTTTTATATTTAATTTTTTGGTAGCCTCTAATCCTAAGATCAATGCTTCATACTCACATATGTTATTAGTGTAATCTATGTCCCACTGCAAATGATAGGAGAAAGGAACAATGAACTTACCTTCAGGTGCCACCAAAAGTACTCCAGCACCAACCCCTTCAAAAGACGAAGCACCATCAAAATACATTTTCCATACACCAGTATTACACAGCTCTTCTGTCAAGGGGTTTGAATCTTCTTTCTTTGTATCGATTTCCTCCAGGCAACCATCCAGACCATTATCAAAAGACAAGATGCAGTTTCCCAGATCTTGGTCTGTGATGTAAATGGGGAAGTTGTGCGGGTTTTGAGGGTCACTAACCGTGTATGCTAATCTTGTCTCTCTGTATAAATGAGTGAACTGTCCCCCAAACACATGGATTGTGGCATAAGACATGTCTAACTAAAGGGAACCTCCCAACTTGCCCCCCCATGACCTAGATAACAACATACCGTACTTAGGGGGGATATCGACGATAACCACATCCATCAGGATACTTTTAACAAGGACCTACGCTAGGGTAACTACCAGATCCTTTATCATCCCCATGCATTTAACCTTCCTTGAATCAAAAGAATACAGATTTGCATAAGGTCTTGTGATATGGAGACCCAGTTTCTCCATTATAATCTTGGGCATAACATTATGGGAAGCTCTGGAGTCTAACATACAATTATGCAACAACTGATCATGTATATTCAGAGTGATATAGAAGGGAGCGATGTTGTCTTTGGACCCTTCAAAATGGGTACCAAAAGTGATGTTAGGTCTATCATCTTCCAAGTTTATAACATCAGAGTGGCTTTCTAGTTCGGAGACACCTATCATTTTGGTAATTTGTTTGCGATAAACAGGGTTTTTCGCTAATTCCACCAAAGAGATTGGTATCTTAATTTTGTTTAAATCATTTTCAAAACTAAACGCTCTGTTTACTTTGTCTGTTTTTCCGGTTGAGATTTCTGAATTCTTTATTTCTGGCTTATTCGTCTGGACAGGTTTATCATTCACGGTCTTAGTTGAAGAAGTATCTTTATTTGCGGGTTCGATTGGCTGTGTTTGAGTTCTGAATTTTTCTACCTCGGACTCCTGAGTTCTCACTCTTCTCGTTTTGTTGTTGGGTGGTGGAGTCTCGTTCGAAGGAGGCTCGTAAGCTTGACCTCTCTGAAGGATTTTGCTGGGTTGAATTGTCTAGGTAGATTTATTCCTAGATCTCAGGTTGTACCTTGGTTGAAGCTCAGCCATCATTATCTCAACTTCTGGTTGGGATTCACAGATCTCAGTGGGATCACCCTCTTCACTCTTGTTTGGCGTCTTCGACACATTCAGATAATTTTCGTAGTCTTCGCGAGTCAGATATGGTTGACTACAGTCATCACCGAAGTTCGTGACGTCATTATTTGAATCCTCGAAGTCTTGAAAATCGTTAGCTCCTATAAAATTTTCATTCTTCAAGGGAGATTGTATCTTTTGATATTCCTTTTTTATTTGTCTTTGTTGATTTGGAGGGTTTTGATTTTTCCTGAAATATTTCTTGGGGTAGGAGTCAGACTTGGCCTGCTCGAGTTCCATCCGGGTTATTTTATTTGAAAATTATTTAATCACTCTAGCCATGTCGTCCACCCTATCGTCTGAGGATCTATTGGACCTTGAAGGGCCAGCTAGCTCTCTATAGCACTTGGTATCTCAGCTTGCAGTCTCTACTCTAGCCTTAAGTTTACCCGAAGCCATCATGTTAGATTCTATCTCTACCGCATCATCCTGCATACGGTTTAAGGTGGCTCCCCTCCGTTCTCTCAAAAGTAATGCGAAATTTGGCTTGAAAGCTCCGAAGAAAGTCACTTTGGCCGTGGGTTGAGATGGTTTGACTTCAGCTGGGATTTTATTGTACAGTTTGTTGAATCTCAGAATGAATTCCATGACTGTTTCTGAGCTCTTTTTCTTCAAAGACCCGAATTCAGTTAGATAATAGAGATGGTCTTTTCGCTCGCCCCATTGTCTAAGGAAAGCATCTTCCAAAGAATCATATGACGAGATAGAAGCTGCGGGCAGGCTCCAAAACCAAGTTCGGACCTGACCTTCAAAAGTTTGGACAAGGAGTCTCAAATATACATCCTCGTGCTCGACACCGTAGAGATCTGCGAATTGGTCGAACAAATTAATATGTTCAGCAGCGGTCAAATCTCCCTCTCCGTTGAATTTCGGTAAGTTCTTTATATAGTTTTCTGGAAGATCATGTAGGGGGACGGGCAACACTAAAGAAGCGTATCGGGTTGCAACTTTCGCAAAAACTCTGGGAGGGGGAAGAGGCCCTTGACCTCCACCTCCTCCTTGAGGGACTCCTCCTCCACCTCCTCTTAGAGGGACACCTCCTCCACCTCCTCCACCTCCTCCAAACCCTCCTCCTCCTCCTATAAACCCTCCACCTCCTCCTCCAGCAGCTGCCATCGTTGTTTGTGGAAAGCTATAAAGGAGGTTTTCAAAAAATAAAAGGGGATTTATATTTTCTTCGCTAAGAGGAGACTCTGATGAGGAAGGATAAGGAACGCGAGGAGTCGGTTCCTCGGACTTGCAAGAGACGAAATCTGTAAAACCGACGGGTGTGAGAAACGAGTGTGTAACACACTCTTCAAGATTTGGAGAAGTCGGGAAATTCAACTGAAGATAAGATGGTGTTTTAAAAGCCGACGGACCTTCGAAAAGGCCCTTTCCCCTCTGTATCAAGGGGACTGTTGGATGAATCTCACTCCCAATTTCGGTACAGGGCATTGAAATTTCAGCGTCAAAGTAAGGATTGAGTGAGGCCGGGGGTTCAGAAGGAATCTCGACCTTTGGTGATGGGATTTCAAGTTGGTAAACTGTAGCGATTGGCCTTAAAGAGCCTCTCGCCTTTAGAATTTTTTCAAGATCGGTAACTGGCGTAATCAGCTCACCATCTGGGTTCTGTCTGGTATTCCTTCGACTGAATGCCAGTTTATTTCTTCGTGGAGTCGCCAAGTGAAAGATAAAAAGCCTTAAAAGGTGTGTACTCTTTGTTCACTATCAAAGGGTAACACTTTCAACGAAAATCAAATGTCGATTTCCTAGGGAAAAGATTTTGTAACTTCATTCCATCTCCCCTATTCTGTCTTCACTTAGTGCTAGGTGCTCGTCTTGGCGCGGACTCGGTGCAGGTGATACATATTTCCACAAGCTGAGATACAAGCCGTGAAGGTTCTGCTTGACAGCTGACCTCGACGAAGTAGCATTCTCGGGCTAACTGCTGCAACTTGTCCCCCATTTGTGCATCGATGATCTCAAGGGAACTTAGTTGCGTGCTGGGTTGGATCAAGTGATTATCAACTCGGGCCATGTCCACCCTATCTATCTGAGAGATATCGTCCGAATCTCTCTCATCCTTCTCTTTCAGATCAAGCGAGATCTGTTC
>CBVK0101730414.1:0-14143 GCA_900067695.1 Picea abies | reverse complement strand
AAACATTATGTGGTTTTCTCCCACTTTGGGTTTCCACGTAAAAGACTAGTGTATTGTGCATGTGTATGATTGTTCATTTGTTCATTGCTCATTATTGGATGATAATTCTACATTGACATAACACTTGGATTATTTGGTTAAAAGGGATTAAATTTCTCTATTACTAATTCACCCCCCCTCTCAATAATCCAACAATTGGTATCAGAGCAGGTTCCTTGAGAAATCCATTTAACCACTAAAAGGTAGATCATGGAGAATACCAACTTGTATAGAAATGGAATACCACAGTTTGATGGACAGAAGTATGCTTCTTGGAGCATAAGGATGAAGACATATATACAGGCACAGGGATTTCAAGTTTGGCAATCAATTGTAGCTAGATACACAGCACCAACAGTTCCACCAACAAATGAAAAAGCAGTAAAACTCGGTGAGAATAATTCCAAAGCCACAAATGCACTTTTGAATGGTCTCAGTAATACGGTATTCACCAAAGTTGCACATTGTAAATCCTCTAAATATATTTGGGACAAGCTTTGAAATATTTATGAAGGAGATACAAAAGTCAAAGAAGCAAAGCTTCAAACTTACAGAGGTCAGTTTGAACAACTAAAAATGAAGGAAGATGAAGATATTGCACCCTACTTCTTATGAGTCGATGAAACAGTGAATGTAATCATAGGATTGGGAGAAGAAATCGAAGAATTTGTAAATGTTCAAAAGGTACTAATATCTCTTCCTATGAGATTCAACCCTAAGATATCAGCACCAGAAGTTGACTTTCGAGAATAATTAATGTGTGCCATAGAAGTTATCAGAAGAGAAAAGAAGAAAAACAAGAAACTACAAGCAGAACTAGACAAGAAAGAAGACACTCAAGAACTAGAACAAATGATCACAAAATTGAAGGTTCAAATAGAAGAAGATAAAAGAATTGAAGAAACACTCAAAGAACAGCTAGAACAAAAGGACAAGATCATTGGAAACTTGGAAGCAGAGATTGTCACACTATGAAAGAATATTCAAAAGAAAAATATGCAGAATAGCTCAAAAGTTTTGGATGACATCATCAACAGTAAAAAATCTTATTTTGACAAGACCAGCCTTGGATACAATCAGAAAGAAAAGGGATCAAGCTCCAAAACAACAGAGAAAGAAACATATCCAAAAATATATGTAGAAACAATCAAACGGGATAGGAAGATATACAAGGAAGATTACAAGGACACTCCTCCACCAAGAAGATTGAGATTTCAGAATCAACAACAGACAGATGGGCCTCAAGAAGAAGAAGGATCCATAAGATCACCTCCTTTCAGAAGATCTTCAACTCCCAGGTATCAAACTATATTTTTTGGTTTATGTTATGCATGTAATAATTTTGGACAAAAAGCTGTGAATTGCAGAGCTAACAACAGGAACAACAACAACTTTGAGAGTTATACACAAAAGGGTTATTCAAGAAGGCCTAGTGAAACACATAGAAGAAGTTACAACATGTTTGAATCTTTGAGAAATGAAGTGGAATGTTACAAATGTAACAATTTTGGACACGTGGACAAAGAGTGCAGAATGACAATCCCTCCTAAAGTACCTCAACAAAATAACAACGGTCACAAACAGGAACCTCAGAAAATAACATGGATAAGAAAGCAAGATCAGTATAGCAATGAAGAATGCACACTCGTTGTACAAGATAAGTAGAATAAACATGGTTGGTATGTTGACAGTGGGTGTTCAAAACACATGACAGGTGATAGAGACAAGTTTCTTACATTACGAAAGGAAAGAGATGGATCAGTCTCCTTCGGAAATGATGATTCAGCCAAAATAATTGGAAAAGGCACAGTGCGAATTGGGAACAAGAATGAAAAGGCAGAAAATGTTCTACTAGTAGAAGATATGAAACATAATCTTATAAGTGTGAGTCAAATGTGTGACCAAGTTCATAAAGTGACTTTTGATTCACAAAAGTTTGAGATAAGAAAAGAAGGTTCGGGCAAATTGGTCGCTACAGTTGCAAGAAATTCAAGTAACATATATGTGTTAACTGAAATTGGAAATGAAAAGTGTTGTCTATGAAAGGAAGATGAAAGTTGGCTATTGGCATAGAAGAATGGGTCACATAGATTTTGATAACCTTGTCAAAGTCAGCAAAAGAGAAGCAGTCAGAGAAATTCCCTAGATCACAAAACCAACCAACACTTTATGCAAGCATTGTCAACAAGGAAAGAAAAAAAATACCAGGTTCAAATCAAAGGAATATTCAACAAAAAGACCACTGGAAATTGTGCATCCTGACCTAGTTGGACCAACTAAAACAAAGGTCTTAAAAGGTGAGAAATACTTTATGTTATTAGTTCATGATTATACAAGAATGACTACAGCTTGCTTTCTCAAGAATAAGTCAAAATCTTTTGAAAACTTCAAGATCTACAAGGAAATGGTTGAAAATGAGATAGATTCAAGAATCAAATGCTTGAGATCTGATAATAGAGGAGAATTCACCTCAAAGGAATTTATGGACTACTGTAGCAATCATGGAATAAAAAGGCAATTCTCTGTTGCTAGGACACCTCAACAGAATGGAGTTGTTGAAAGAAAGAACAGGACAATATAGGAAATGGCTCGAACAATACTATTGGATTCAAAATTGACAGATATTTTTTGGACACAGGTAGTGCATACAACAATTCACATTCAAAACAAAGTAATGCTCAGAAACAACATTAACAAAACCCCTTACGAACTATGGAAAGGAAGACCAACAAATGTAAATCACTTCAGAGTTTTTGGAAGAAAATGCTATATCAAAAGAGAATATGGTGGAATAGGAAAGTTTGAATCTCACATGGACAAAGGAGTACTTGTTGGTTACTCAATTACAAGGAAAGAATACAAGTGTTACAATATAAGATTGAACAAAGATGTGGAAAGCATCAACGTAATAATTGATGAAACTAGTAGACCGGAATCAAAGGAAGAAAATTTATCAATGAAACAACCTTTAGAAGAAGAAGTAGAAGATGAAAAGGAAGTAGAAGAGGAAGAAGTAGAGAATCCGATAGAAGCAGAAGAGAAATTTCAACAAGTGTCTCCAAAGACACCCAGTAAATGAGTACAGAAGAATCATCCTTCAGATCAGATTATCGGAAACAAAGATGTAGGAGTTGAGCCTAGAAGAAGAATCCATTCACCAGAACAAACACACCTAGCACTCTTATCTACAATCGAACCAAACGTTTTTGAAGAATCCAACAAGGATGAATTTTGGAATAAGGCCATGGATGAGAATAAGGCCATGGATGAAGAATTGGATCAAATAGAGAAAAATGACACTTGGCAATTGGTTCCAAGACAAAAGAATAAGAATGTGATCGATACAAAATGGTTTTTCAGGAATAAATTGAATGAAGATGGACAGGTTACAAGGAATAAATCCTGTTATTGGACTAATCGATAGGTGCAGACACTAACAGATATCCCTAGAACCACCTAGATCTAGAACAAAATAGGACAGGACATGACTCTTTCCCTAAGTTGCAATCATTGAATTTTCTAGTAAGGAGGAACAAATGACATACCTTTGTATCACTTTCTTAGGTCTTTGTTGCTCCCGCTTCGCTTTGGTGCCCTCATGAGGTTAATTCCAAGACATAACAAACCAGCCAAAGTGAAGATAGCAAAATACATTCAATGTCAACTCATGCATATGATCAAGGAATTACACAATAAAGTAAGAATGACTTTATGGGGAAGGGACCTGTCGCTATATCATATTAATTGAAAGTAGAAGATACAACCTGATCGCCTTAATGTCATAAGATTCCTTTTAGTGACCCTTGGTTCCAACACACACACTTGCTCTGAACTTGCATGAAGAAGATCCAATTCCTCTTGATAGACCAACTAGAGTCTCTAAGTTTCTGTCTAAGAAGGGTTCTTCACACGATTCCTTCTTTCACTGGTTTCGGACACAAATGTTGATGGTTGACAATTATGCCTATGCTGGGTTGGATTTCCAAGGCGATCCAGACTTATCCCTACCTGAGGATGCTCAGTGGAGAGATCTAGGTAAGAAGTACACATTTTTTCACTTTTTTAAATGTTTTTGTGAGTTTTATCATATGCAATTTTTTATGTTTGTCCAAGGTCTAATTACAAAAATTATTTTTTGATGAAATAGACGTGGGGCCTTATTGACCTCTGAGCACCTCTCCTATTCAGTGATGAGGAGAGGTGGCTCCAGTGCCACGATGGGTCACTGAAGATTATGAGGCAGTGGAACAAAACTTAGAGGGGTTGACTGCTGACATTCTGAACATGCCTATCGGAGAGGTCCCTCGGCGTTATCAACGCCATACGGTGGGAGTGTCAGAGTATATTGGCCGACTGCTTCGTAGGGTTACCCAAGCAGTTGTGTGTTATCATGAGCGTCACCCATGATGCTATTTTGTAGAAGCTATGAGCTTCAGATTTTGAAAATTTGGTCTTTGGACAGAACTTTTTTGTAAAAAAACTTTTGATCGTTATATACATATATATAGCTTCTACCAGCTTATCTTGTGTTATGTGATACATGTGATGTGATTGGTTTATAAATGGCCCAAATGTTTGTCTAATACATAGTTAGCTAATGCATCAATTAATGTATTTAGACATTTAGGAATATGTTGATACTCAATATAATCAAAATAATGTTCCAAGAGGCAAATTCATAAATATACCCGTAATAAAGTAGGACTTCGAATAGCATAGACATTACTTAACTGTAGTACTACTATCTGCAAATAAAGTTGTACAACCAAGTGACGGATACCAAGTGAGATAGCATCAATCAACAATTTGATAATGATGCTATACTCTGCAATATTGTTGGTCGCACGACCAAGACACACACCTCGTAGAGTGATAAGTTCGTTTGTAGGGGCGTAAATTGCCCAAGAAGCAGAAGCAAGGTTCTGAGTACTATGGCTAGCGCCATCAGTGAAGCCAATGTGGGGTAGCGAAGACTCCGACATCTGGAAACCAAACACAACGTAACATGAGGGCAGAGACCAGATAACAATAAAAGAATACTACAGTAACACACAAGAAGTATGATACACTAAAATACAAGTACTCATGCACAGGTGATCTTAGGCATAGTATTTCTTTAAGTACAACCTAACTCAAAGGGATACCATCATAATCTACTAACTCGTAAGATCATTTTTCCAGCACTCGTCTAACGATGTAAGGACCTCGCCACATAGCTTCAAATTTTCCAGCTCCTAGCACATCCCGATCTTGTTTGTAAAGGAGAACCAGATCTCCTTCGGAGAAAATGCAAGGTTTGACATGTTTGTCGTATTGGGCCTTGACATATTTCTTTTGGGCTTCTATGACTAGGGCAGCGTCGCGATGAGTTTTGTCTAATCCCATGAGATACAACAAACGTTCTTCCTCGGCAGAAGTGTTTGGTAAGAGTTCGACGGCTAGTTTTAGGGAGGGTATCTCACATTCAATCGACAGGATGGCTTCTAGACCATAGACTAACCGGAATGGTGTAAACCTGGTAGTAGACTTAACGGACGTCCGGTAAGACCACAATGTTGAAAACAACAACGTGTGCCAACTTGTTTTGTGAATCCCTATCATTCGTTGAAGCATGGTTATGAGGAATTTATTAATCACTTCGACTTGGTCGTTGGCTTGTGGGTAATAGGGTGTTGAGTTTTCACGTCGAAGACCCAACTTTTCGGTGAGTTTGGACATCATGAAGTTTCTAAAGTTGCTACTGTGATCGGTGACGATAGCCTGAGAAACACCAAAACGAGCTATGATGTGATTGAATATGAATAATGCTGCGGTCTTTCCAGTGTTGTCAAATGTCGGCATCGCCTCGACCCATTTCGCAAAATAGCCTATGGATACAATAATGTATCCATGCCCCTTAACCGAGTGGGGGTGACATGTCATGAAATCGATGCCCCATTTCTCAAAGGGACCAACGGAGACCACAGGGTGAAGAGGAGCAGGATGTGACCGTATTTTATGGTTGTAGGTCTGGCAAGCGTGTCATTTTTGGATGACAATTATACAATCGTTAAATAAAGAAGGCCAAAAATACCCTGCTCGTAAGATATTCTAGGCAGTAGCATACCCAGACATATGACCACCACAGGATCCAGAATGGCAGTCATTTAAGGCTTTCTAGGCTTTGTCAAACATGAGGCAGCATCGAAAAACTGAGTCAATTCCACGACGATAAAGAGTATCGTCGAGGATAATATACTGACGGGCTTGGTAGCATATTTGACGTCGATTAGTACTGGAC
The DNA here is from genome assembly GCA_900067695.1 of Picea abies. Lineage (NCBI taxonomy): Eukaryota > Viridiplantae > Streptophyta > Pinopsida > Pinales > Pinaceae > Picea > Picea abies. Next base: position 7,824 of record CBVK0101730414.1, on the reverse strand, counting down.
AAATTGGGCTGGAAAGTTTGGGTTTGGAGATATATGATGATATCTCCGTACCAAATATCGTCGAAACTAATTAGGAAAAGGGATTCATCGGGTAATGAATCAGCTGCTACATTTTCCATTTCAAAGTAGGGAAAGTCGCACATCAACTCGGCAAAAACTAAGGATTTATTGGACTTAGCGTGTTCAAATTCTAAGTCAAACTCCTGTAGTATCATAATCCACTTGGAGTATTTTCCCCCTAGCAGTTGACGGGTGAGAATGTGTTGCATGGGGTTGCAGTTAGAAATTACTATAGTCTTGCGAGAGAGGATATAGTGTCAGAAACGTTGGACTGCTTGGACGGTTGTCAAGGCCAGTTTTTCAACATGTAAATATTTGGTTTCAGTAGGCCTTAGACTTCGACTCATGTAATAGATAACATGTTCGTCATGAGAATCATCCTCCTGGACAAGAACCATAGAGATGGTGTAATCCGAGGCTGCGAGGTAGAGGAAATAATCGCGACTGTAATCGGGGGGGAAGAGAAGTGGAGCACGTGTTAGGGACAGTTCCAAAGCTTCAAAGGATTTGTTTGTGATGGTATCCCATACGAACTTGGACCCCTTTTTGAGTAGTCGCGTAAATCCAAGAGTTATCTCGAAATAGTTCGGGATGAAATGACAAAGAAAGTGTGCTTTCCTTTGCAAACTTTGTAACTGGCGAAGTGTAGAAGGAGGAGGGAAATTAAGAATCACCTCGACCTTCAAAGGATCTACCCTGATCCCTTGACGTGAAATGATAAAGCCTAGAAGTCGACCGGATTCGATGCAGAAAACGTATTTGTGAGGATTCAAGCGTATATGGTAAAACCGACATTGGAGGAAAATGGCTCAGAGGTGGATTAGATGATCGACCCGACGCATGGAATGAGTGGGTAAGTCATCAAGATATGGTTGCACGATGTGCTTGATATCATGGAAGGCATAATACATAGCATGCTAAAAGGTTGCGCCAGTGTTTTTAAGACCGAAAGGAAGTTTTCGATAAGCAAAAGTTCCCCAAGGACAAATAAAAGCGGTTTTGTGTTGGTCCTCAGGAACAATATTGATTTGATTATACCCTGAGAAACCATCCATCAGAGAGAAGATTTCACTTTCATCATAATCATCGACAATCTGGTAGACAAAGGGGGTAGGAAAGTTTTCTTTAGGACATGCTTTGTTAATATCCCTATAATCAAAGCACACGCGAATTGTGCCTTGTTTCTTGTCGATCAGGACAAGATTGGAAACCCAGTCAGTGAGAGCCACTGGGTAAATAAAGTCGTCTTTGAGAAGTTTCTCGACTTCAATCTTGATAGTATCCGCTTTACATGGGTGAAATGGACGAAGGCGTTGCCGAACAGGTTTAGCATCTGGGTATGTTTTAATCTCATGTATCACAATGTCGGGGTCAATACTCAACATTTCTTCATAGTTCCAGGCGAAGATGTCACAAAATTCTTTGAAAAGTGACTTGTAGGTGACGATCTCGTCAGGGGAACACGAAGCTCTGATATGCACATTTTTGACAATTCCAGGTTTGATGGATATGTCGAGGGGAATAGTGGGTGAGATATTTCTTAATTTTCTTTTGGAAAACACATCGTGTGTGGACGTGGGAATAGTAGAAATGACGACAATGGTTGACGGGGTCGATTTTCATTGGTAGCTCTCGATGGTGTGTTGTTCCCGGTAGAGTATGGAACGATGATGCCCATCGTCCCAGGGGGTGTCTTCCATGAAAGACATAATCATCTCATCCGTGGGAAAAATGACACGGAAAGGATCTAGAGATAAATCACCAAGAGAGGGGGTAGGAGGAGTTGTCGATTGAATGGCCTAATAGGTGGACTCAACCAGACTCAAAGGCATTTTGTCGCCGTAACGAAGATGATTTCCATGGTTGGGTACCATCCATGGGTCGTGAGACGTAGGGGTTCCAGTGGAGATCATGTTGATTGAAGTGACAGATGGATATGGAACATCAGGCGGTGGGATGGGGAAGGTACCCATTAACGAAGAGTCTTTAAGAAGACCCACACCTATGTTCTCGTATCTTGGGGGGGTTTTGGAAATAAATGGTACGCTTCCAGTTCATGTATCCGAGTTAAAGAAGGCTAATTGGTCGACGGTAATTACCTTTCCTCGATGTGGGAAACGTACAACACGAAAAAGAGTCGACATAACTGCGCGCGTGGAATCAATCTAGCTATGGCCAAGCAGAAGATTGTAATCGAGAGGAGCGTCAAAGACTTCTACTTCAACTTGGACCGTTTTGCCTTCTAATGTGATTGGCAATGAAGGGAGGAAACTGTAAGGCTTAAAACCTGAGCCATTAAAGGCTTTGAGTGTGTTATGGGATTCAGTCAAAGAGAGAGAGCCAATGGCTTTCCAGCAGGCAATAGACATGACACACGTCGAGGCACCCTCGTTGATAACAGTTCTACAAATATTTTTGTCGGAGACAATCACTTGTATTTGGAACGCGATTTGAGGGGGTAACCTTGGAATGTGATCTTCCAAGTCAAAAATTATTAAATTTGTATCCGTTGGGCCGATTCCACCGATAGCTTTCAACAGTGCCTTCCGTTGTGTAGGAAAACTTTGAAGGACTTCGAAGGTTGACATCGTGGATGGTGCTTAGGCCAGATCTTCAATAATGTTGTAGTTATGGGCAGCACTAGTAGGAGGATTGAAAGCTGATTTTTGAATGACGCCCTTTGGAGGAGGGTGAAGGACTGTTTCGAGGCTCGGTTGTTCGAGATGAAGAGGACCACTGGTAGGTGGAGTCATAGGAGATGGTTGGACCAATGAAGGAGCTGTAGCATCAACCTTCTCTTTGGAGGAAGAATAATCTTTGGCTCGAGTGGTAAATGTGATGTCACCTTTATTTGAATCACCTGTACACATTAAGACATAAGATGTAGTGGAGGGGGATGGTTGGTCATGAATGACCAATTGGGCCTGTTGTTGAGGAGGGAAAGGTTGTGACAATACGACCGGGGTGGGCGGTTTTGTGGTCCCTTGAAGGAACTTAGTAACCTCGGCACGTCATGGACAATACTTAGTGTAGTGATCATCACCACAGATAAGACAAGGGTATCGGGGTTTGCGCTTATCCCTATCGTCAATAGGTGGAGTTTTGGTTCTCTCTGCTTGCGAAGTATTTCTGTCCTCCTTATTCTTACCCTTTCCTTTTCTAGATTTGTTTTTACCGGTGGGGGTAGATTGAACAACATTTACCTCAGAAGTCTTGCCGGTGGGAGGGGTAGGAGACAGATCATTTTGAACATTAGAGGCAGAATGTGGTTGGGCATGGAAAGTTCCAATCACACCGTCGGTTGCAAGAGAAGCAGCAGGAGTAGTTGAAGTGGCAGAAGTGGAAGGACGAGGTGCATCAGGGAGTAAGTCGTAAAGAGTACACGTTTGTGAGTAAATGAGGTCAAGGTATTGAGAATGACTAATGGAATGTTCTTCTGTGACAACTCCACCCATGGCGATTTCATGACCAATGTCATTCACAAAGGATTTTGTGAACCACTCTACCAACAACTGATCAGGAAGTTCGAGTTTGATGAGAAGTCATCTTCGTTGCCACTCATGAATGTGATCAGAGATATGAGTGGCTTTGTTTTGTTTGAAAGAACTCAAAATATCGGTCCCCGTTTCGTAATGGATTGGTAACTGGTAGTGGGTGAGGAAATCCATATCTAGGGTGTTGAAGTCAGTGAAGAAACCTCATGGTAATTATATATACCACTTCATGGCAGAACCCATGAGAGTTCATTGAAAAAGGCATAAATGAATAGAGTCATCCATCAAGAAGTTGGATGAGCACCAAAGGTGAAAGTCATGACGTGATTGTTTGGGTCCTCTCCTGCTTTTCCATCGAATTTAGGAATGTCAGACGGTAGCTTGGCCGGTATAGCGGGCCATTGGGGAGAGTGACGGATCGGATCATTTAAAATCCTCGACAGATCTGGGAGGTCCAAAGTGGATAAGAAAGGTAATTGTCTATTCACATGCAGGTACTGGTGGCTTTGGGGAGGGAGTCCCATCGGAAAACCAGTGGGACCATAAGCAATCTGCATATAATGCGAAGACCAAGGTAGATTCGGTGGTTGTTGTGGAGGGAAGTAACTCATAGGGTTGTACCTTTGAATGGGGGCATGGGGTTGAGCATTCGAGCCCCAAATAGGATTAAACATACCTGGATATCGTTGGCCTATACCAGGAGGTATGACGGATTTAGCTGGAGGCTATTGCCCCCCAGTCGATTGAGGGTTATGGTGTATCAGATGATTCCAATACTTGGCCAAGGATGGAGGTATGTTTTGTCCATAGGGTGGGGTCGGTGGGGGTTGTCCTCCAATTGAGGGTTATGTTCCAATCGGGGGTTGTGTTCCAATTAGGATTTGGGTTCTAATTGGGATTTTCCCTACAAGGGGGGGTTGAGTCAAACCTCCTTGGTGAAATTGTCCAGCAACATAAATCTGGTAATTTGGTGTGAATGATGGCATGGTGCCACTAGGATCAACGTCGTCGATAGAGGACGGAGAAGGTCCTCTGAAAGGGGGCGGAGGAAGTGTCAGAATGAAACCAGGAGGAGAGTGCCTAGAAGAAGAGGGACCACTAGGAGTTTCATATGTGATTTTCATAGGAATGGGAATAGAGGCATTCAACGCACGGTATCCGGATAGAAGAGTTGGGGTGACTCTGGGAGAAAACAGTGTGCCAATAGGGTCTTGGCTAGCCGTGGTAATCCCAGTGTGAAGACTCATAGTATCTATGTAATGGACCATTTGTAAAGGGAGAGTCAAGATGTGGTCAGCTCGCGGAGCTTCTGTACCAGGAAAATAATAAGCAATAGTAAAAGGTACTACATCTGGATCAGATGTTTCAGGGAAAGCAGGTGAGACGGTGATGTCAATGCTCACTTTTGAACCAAAGAGATCCCGTCTAAAAATGCCAATAGCCCAAAAAGGATCTTGGCCCTCAGGTCCTGGAAAAGGTCCAGTCGGTGATCCAGAAGACAAAACAACTAAGTCTCTGGAAGAATTCACTCGCATAATACGTCTCTCAGAATCGGGGTGAAGTCGAAAGTCCTCTCGAGAATTCGTAATTCAGAATCGTTCTAGAGAGTCAGTTCTTTCCACTCTGTTGATGTCTTGGAATTCACTCTGTTGAGGAGATCCCTCCGGTGAGCTGGTAGGAAAGGGTTGAGAACCTTCCATATTTTCTAGGGGTAAGCCCTGCATTCTACGTGAACGACGTGGAGGTTCTATTGTGAATGAGTTAAAAACTTACTAAGAAAATTATATGGTAAACTTGGGTAAACAAACAACATGTGCTAGTAAAAAAAATCTAGGAAACAACACCAAGAAAATGAGACCTTCTAATTCCAAAGTCACTAGTTGGTGATGAAGATAAGAAGGGGCTAGGCTAGGGTGGAAAAGTTAAGTTGGCGACCTTCTTAACAGACTTACACCCTACTGCAAGCTCCCACACATAATCATGGGTATACCCTCCAAGGAGCCCTAGTGAGTCTAGCCAACATCAATTCCAGGTACCTTGAAGACATTCCCCTTCACAGTCACCTTGTGTAAGACCCTAAGAAGATAGGCCACTAAGGTTACCACCAACAACCATAAATCCTGGGGGGACAGTCAACAGTTCGATCAACACGCAAGGGCAGGGTATCTAGCCCGAAATCAGCTTGAGAGGCTTCCACTCATCATTGTGGGTATACCTCCAAGTGACCCCTGTAATACGTGAAATCTCTACACCGATATCAACAAAGCAGGGTGAGTAACTTTTTCAATATCAATGTGACCTCGGGTTTGACCCTTGTGTGAGAAGGGCTTCCTAGGACAAAATGTTGCAAATGGAATTTGACACTCCTTAACACAAGATGTTATTGTGTGTTTTGTGCTTTGGAGAGTGTATCTCTCTGCATATTCAAAAGCTCTAGCCTAGCTAATGTTGGTGTAATAGAGTCCTAGAAAAGAGTTACTAGTTAAATTTTAAAAATTGCGCAATATTATTAAAGGTTGTTGTTACTCAAAGGTGACGGAAATGAAACTAATGTTGTGTGAGACTCTGACCCAACAATGCATAGATAGGAATGAAAGATATCAATTCTTGTTTGATAAATCCTATTTACAGGAGGGAAAGAGGAGTTTTCTGGAACAATCTTGAACTATGATATACAATCTTCTTTAAAATGCAATATCAACGAATCACGTAACAATGCCAATTCTCTATTTGTTCTATTTCAACAATTGATTTCCAATGTTTTCAAAAATAAAAATGCTTTTAAAAATAATTTTTTTTTTACTTTTCAAAAAAACCACTCAATGGTGGTGAGACTAAGGAAAACCAATAACTAATGATAAGAAACATGCAAAACCCAGACCAATCTTTCAAAGAAGACAAAAATGACAAGCAGACAAGGCTAGTCTTTTCAAATGCATGAGGGCAACAATTTTCCAAGCAATGGGCATTTGAGAAAGAAAATAAATCCCAACTTTTAAACCGATCACCAGCTCCCAACCAAACAAGCACTCAGATTCCAAGATCAGAGATTATATCCTTGCTAAGAAAAGGTCAAGAGATGATAGTTGAGAAAAATGAACAAGAAGTTCTTTCGATTTTTGAAGACTAATCGTTTACAAAAACCGAAGTCAAGAAACAATCAATCAGTGGCCCAAGAAGTTCTCATCAGACACACATACAAATCTGGGTAGCTGGGAATACAAAAGACCTTAATCTCAAAAAAATTCAAAATGGGTTCGCAACCAAGCAGTAGTGTACAGTGCGAGAATGGATCATTCTCGCAGGCTATGCACAAGCAGAATGAGAGAGGTTCACACTAGACTGCACAGTAGGGTGCGAACTCCAGTAGTTCTTGCAGGAAAAAGAAGGGTTCAGTGCGAGAATGACTAAAACTAGGAAAAATTTGAAAAAAAGACAAATTTTTTTAAGGGACTTCTAGACCCAAGGAGTCTGTCAGGGTCTCCTGAAGACTTAGATATTGATAGAAATGAAAAAAGGTAAGGCAAGAGAAAATGGCCAAGGAAAAACACCAAAAACCACTAAAAAATGGGTTGCATCCCCAGTGGAGTCGCCAATTTTGTTATCGGACTAATCAGTAGGTGTAGACACTAACAGATCTCCCTAGATCCACCTGGATCTAGAACAAAACAGGACAGGACATGAATCTTTCCCTAAGTTGCAATCATTGAATTTGCTAGTAAGGAGGAACAAATGGCATACCTTTGTATCGCTTCCTTAGGTCTTTGTTGCTCCCACTTCACTCTGGTGCCCTTGTGAGGTCAAGTCTAAGACAACACAAACCAACCAAAGTGAAGATAGCAAAATACATTCAATGTCAACTCATGAATATGATCAAGGAATTACACAATAAAGTAAGAATGACTTTATGGGGAAGGGACATGTTGTTGTATCATATTAATTGAAAGTAGAAGATACAACCTAATCGCCTTGATGTCGCAAGCTTCCTTTCAGTGACCCTTGGTTCCAATACACACACTTTCTCTGAACTTGCATGAAGAAGATCCAATTCCTCTTGATAGACCAACTAGAGTATCTAAGTTTCTGTCTAAGCAGGGTTCTTCACACAATTCCTTCATTAATACTTCAATTAATCTTGCTTAACCTTTTCCATGAGAATCCTTTCAATATATAGGAGAAGGAGAGATGGTTACATGGATGAGGATGATCCCATCAAATCTGTGAAGTCAGTAAAATGACAACCATACGAATGCCAACTCATTTTCTAGAA